>JAFHBV010000327.1:0-41845 GCA_019022785.1 Pseudomonodictys pantanalensis | reverse complement strand
GCGGCGGCGGGCGGTGTTGAGGAAAGGGTAGTCGCTGCGGCTTGGGATGCGAGGTCCTCGACGGCCTGATCGCCATTCGTCTCAGGCTTCGTGGCTTCTGTGGGTTCGCTCAGGTCTATCAGCAGCTCTTCTGACGGCTTCTTCACCGCCTCCTCCTCTTTTGCGACGCCATTCTCCAGCTTCTCCTGCTGCTGTGCTGGACCGTCATCGGATTGCGGAGCCTGGTTCGGGGGAGACATAGACTGGGTTCCGAGGCGACGGGGACGATACGCTCGATTCAGTATTAGGCGCTCCCATGAAGCTCGCGATAGCTATTAGGAAAACAAGCACGAGAAGCGAAAGGAGAACATGCAAAGGCTGTGGTCCAGGGTTGTGCCGCAGTGGCTGGAGTGGAGCTGTTCCATGCTTCACCTTCTCGGGCCTTCGTATCGCCGAGCCACCCCCACTAGCGCCAAATTGTTGGGGGCCGGTCCCGGAAAAATCCCCGCCACCTCCTGCATCAATCTTCTTCCATCCCGCCATGTGCGGCATCTTCCTCTCCCTCAGCCGTCGTCGATTCATAGCACCTGATCTTGGAACTGAGGAGTTATTGCGGAACCGAGGGCCAGACAGCGCGGAAAAGCGTCACTTCGAGTTTGTATCTGCCTCCGACGAACACATCTATGGAACCACCTTCTCGACAGTCCTCGCGCTCCGAGGCACCACAGTGGTGAAGCAGCCATTGCTCCATGGAACAGACCCCCATTCCTTCAATTCTCACTCTTTTCTGTGCTGGAACGGTGAAGCATGGAGCATTGGAGGCAATGCACTTACCGGCAACGACTCCGAAGCTGTCCTCAATGCACTATTGGAGGCTTCCCTGACCGGGTCCAAGTTCCCGCCTAGGGACTCCATACACCATGTCACCGAAGTCCTCTCACATATTCGAGGCCCGTATGCTCTATGTTTCTACGATTCGCGCAGCCATCTGCTTTACTACGCACGAGACTGTTTAGGGCGGCGCTCGCTCTTGAGGAAGACTGCTTCCGACGAGGATCTCATTTTGTCCAGCATATGTGACAATGCAAGTGGTGAATCCTGGAGCGAGGTCGAGGCTGATGGCATTTACGTCCTTGATTTCAATGTTCCGTCCAGCCAGTCGCTGTTCGAAATCATACACGTTCCACACCGTCGTAGCGATATCCCGGTTAGCCTATCACCATCACTTGTAGGTAGGTCTCAAATCGCAGGAATAGGACTGACGCATCCAGCTGTTACCTTTTCCTGGCATCAACCGGGCTACAGAAGGAAACCCAGATCTGGTCGAAGAAGCCCGCAGGCTGGGCATGGCACTCAACGAGTCTCTCAAACTCCGCATGCAGCACGTTCGCGAGGCTGTCCACTCATCCGACAGCCAAGGCAAGCATGGCGCACAAGTAGCAATCCTGTTCTCCGGTGGGCTTGATTGCACTGTCCTTGCGCGCATGGCGCATGACATTTTGCCTCTTAACGAAAGCATCGACCTGCTCAACGTCGCATTTGAAAATCCGCGAATCCATGCTAACCTAGATGCCGACGTCTCGCCCTACGAACTGTGCCCAGACCGCGTCACTGGCCGGGCTTCCCACGCTGAGCTATCCAAGGTCTGTCCGAACCGTACCTGGCGCTTCGTCGAGATCAATGTCCCGTATACGGAGACCACGGCCCATCGAACTAAAGTAATGACGCTCATGCACCCTCATAACACCGAGATGGACCTCTCTATATCCTACGCCCTCTACTTCGCGTCGAGAGGCGCAGGTGTAGTTTGCAATACTGCAGAAGGTGTTCCTCGCGAATACACCAGCACCTCGCACGTCCTCCTCTCCGGTCTCGGCGCCGACGAACTCTTCGGTGGCTACCAGCGCCATGCTGTCGCATATGGTCGACAAGTGTACACTGGCTTGATTGAAGAGCTGGAGTTAGATTTCAACCGCCTGGGCAAGCGGAACCTTGGACGCGACGACCGCGTTATCAGCGACTCGGGAAAGGAGGTTCGGTTTCCCTATCTCGATGAGGACTTGATCGCCCTAGCTCTACGGCTTCCCGTGAATGCCAAGTGCGACTTCGGTAGCCCCCAAGTCCCAGATTCGGACGACCCAGTGCGGTTCTTGGAGCCTGGGAAGAGGATCTTGAGGCTGCTGGCATGGCAACTTGGCATGAGGAATGTTGCGGCTGAGAAGAAGCGCGCTATTCAGTTTGGCGCTCGCACGGCGAAAATGGAGACGGGCAAAACGAAGGGGACGCATGTTTTGACCTGAACGCAGATGGTAAGTCTTATATTTTTCTTGTTCTTGCTGGATGGCTATGATTAGGGGAGGTTCCCCAAAACCGGGACCAAATGGAGAGAGACACCAGAGCTTCGTACCTTACTTCCGACATCCGCGTTGGTGGTTTGTACGACATAGGCTCGTGGTGTCGCTGATCTTTTGGCGTGTAAAAGGCAAGTCTGAGCCACAAACAAGACCATGTAGTTTCTTCCGGTGCAGTATGGAGCAGGGCTGACTTGGCTTCCACAAAGCACAAATCAAACACCAAATCTCGCAGTAACGGTAGCCCGCGATCAGAGGAAGCAGTGAATGAGAGCCTCACGGGCCCTGCATTCACGCCCGGGGCGAGCTTGGAATGACTCGAGCGTTCTACGCCAGATTCTCTCCTGAACTTAATATAGCCCACTACCTGGTTGCAACCATTCAGCAACCTAGCAGTACACAGAGCACCGCTACAAGCCCACACCAACACACAATCCGCCTCACCAACCCCATCCCCGTTGCAGAAGACGAATCCTTGTCCAGCCCACTCTCCCACCCTCGCTAGAGCACCCGGAAACATGGACGACGACGCACCAATCGCCGTCTTCATCGGCGACCGGCACCCATCCAACGCTATTGAACTTAACCCCCTTTCTCGGCACCATTGCGCGTTCCTAGGCAGCCTGGTGGATGGGGACGTCCTACCGTACGTGGACGTGAACGCCTTCCTATCAATTCTGGCCTACCTCGACGGATCCACATCCATTGACCACATCCTTAATGACGAGGTCAACTTCCAGTCCCTCACAGTCCGCCTCTGGTATCTAGCCGGCCAACTCCACCTCCCCCATCTCCAAAACGCCATCATCAAAGCCCTGCGGAAGCTGTACCTCAAATTGCTCATCGACGAACGCTACTTCGTCATCGACTTCCAGCTCTTCAGTATTTTGCCAGCCGAGGTTGGTCCGAAGGAGATTGTCAACTTCTTCGTCGCTTTCCACGCCGGTCTTCTTGTCAACGCTGGCGTGCCTGACGAGGAAATGGATGGGATGCTGGACTTGCTGAGTCCGTCGGTGGCGGATCATATCTGCGGCCATGCGCGGAATCTGCAATCGGGCCGGCTGGTGGATATGATCAAACTGCATGCTGCCCACTTCGACGTTGAAATACCGCCAGGAGGCGAAAAGGAACGTCGTCATCATTTCGAGCGGCTGGGCTACCCGGAGATCTTTGTTCGTCGATTGCCGCCGTCTGCGCGCACCAGCGTTCGAGTTGCTAGTTCAGGGTATGGTGCACAGCAGGTTGGCTCACATAGATATGGGTCGAGGTCAACGCCTCCTTCCCATCCAGGATCTTCACGGAGTCTGACTGATATCGGCGAACTCAAGAAATTATCACGGGATGAAGTATTCCGTCATTCTAGTCGGCCATCCGCTCATCGCCCTCTCGTCCTATCAGCCGACCGGAGTCCCCGTAGCGGAAGCCCAACCCGTCCACCCCTCTACATTCCGCACATCTCCAACATCGATCCCTCCCAAAACGTACAAGTCAGCATCGACGTCCTCGCGCACCTCCTCAACGCTGCCCGCGAGAACGCCAAAATCCCTCCCGCTGCTGCTCTCCCACCTCAACAAATTGCCGCGCCGGAGGCTCCTCGCCCCTACTCAGCTCCTCCTCAACGCACGACCCATCACGAACACACCGCTGAAATAGTTCCCGCCAGTAACTCCATCGAAGCCTGGCTGCACAACCAACCCTCCTCATTCTCCGCCCACCACGGCGCCGCTCGGCCCCCCAAACGCGCTCAGACCGCTCGCCAGAATCGGACGTCACAGCAGCAGTTTCCTAATCCTGCGCGGACGTTTAGCGCTATGGGCAGCGCCATGGTGCACCAAGCGCACCAAGCGCACCAGCAGTCGCGCCGAGATTCGGTGGTTAGGAATTTAAGCGAGCAGTTTAGGCAGGTGGTGAAGGGAGGGTCGGTAAGGAAAGAAGGGCGGAATGCTGGATTAAGGGGGCTGTTCAAGTATTGAAGATCTGGGGTCTGGTGAAAAGGTGAAGGGGTGCGTGGTATTGAAGGGGGCGGGGACCATGCGGGTAGCACCGGTGAATGTGGCACATCATGTGATAGATGGGATGGATGGAACATTCCAGCCACACTTGCACCGCCACGATGACGTAACACTATCCTGTCCTTTTGGTATATAACCTGATCCAACCAATTCAATTCATTCTTCACCACAACCCCGACGGCCCTGACTACAAAACCATCAAACTCCCTACCTACACCCTATATTCCTATCCGAACATTGTAATACAACACACACAACATGCCCGTCCCTATGCCTTCCACAAGCGAGAAGTCCACGGCGACCACGTCGTCGACAACGGCGCAGACAGCACATGACGTCGAGAACCAGGCGACGCAGAGCGTAGCGAGCGCAAACCATACGCAGAAGACGGAGGCGGAGCTCGAGGCGGAGAGGCTGTATGAGGAGCGCATGGAGGAGGAGTATGCGAAGAGGGAGGGTGGGGCTTAAGCAACTCCCGGACCGTCGAGCGTTATTTCCTTCGGCCCAGTCTGAAATATACCAGCCCCTGTTATGACTCTATGCTTCGAATACAACGGTGCAGATAGGCAATCGAATCTCCCATTTCCTCAAAGATTAAGCGCTTTCTGAACTAATTCTTTCGAGCGGTCGCTCATGGGCATTTCTAGCGCGACTCTGTGCCCATTTGGCGACATCTTGGCCCACGACTTGCGCAGTATGCTGATTATCTTCTCTTCGCCACCGGCCAGATCCTTTTCGAAGCTGTCCAGTTGGTCGTCGAGGAAGACGAGGCAGGCGACGTCTTCGAGGGTTTGGGTTTCTTCGTCTTGCTTTAGATCTTCTTTCCGTATCAGAGCAGCGACTCGCTCAGCCACATTATCTTCATACCCCGCCTCCTTGCAAATTATAGCGACTAAATCGGCCTGCCGCTTCTTGAGAAACGTGCGCCACGCGTGGTAGCCCGCGCGCGTCATGGGGTAGCTGGAGCGAGGGACTTCCCAGCGGCGGAAGTGCTGCGCGCGGATCGCGAGGCGGAGGGGTTCCGAGGCGGTGGTGGATACGGCGTCAGGGGAATTTGTGGATGGCAAGAGGAGGGAGAGGTAGTGTGTGCATCGTTGGGCGTAGTGGAGTTCGTAGGGAATTNGGGAGGGTGTGGGATTTGAGGGGGATGGGGGAGGGGTGGTTTTGGTGGGGTCTTCGGCGTGGGCGGCGTCGATGGCGGTGAGGGCGCGGTCGTAGGGGGTTGACATGGTGGGTTGGTCGGATTGATGTGAAGTAGGAGGGAGAGGTGGTGGGGCTGTTGGAATGGGATGAGTACTGGTGTTGGGAAGGGTGTGTTATCGATAAGGACCCCACACGTTTTTCCGGTCGTTCCGCGGGTTCGGAATTGGCGGGGTGGGGGTAGCCGAATTGTGACCTCAGGCTTGGCTGCAGGCTTAGCTGCACTGACACGACGGCGAACGCGGTCCCTGTTGCCTGCTGCCTTCTTCAGCCGCACCCTCATCTATATTCATCCCGAATCCAGCCTTTGCGAGGATCATCGCATCGCCCTTCTCATTGCTGTTCTGATATTTGACGGACCTGCTTCGCTGTCAATCACTCATCGACGACCCTGGACGCACGAAGCAACATACCACTCGATTACCATAGGAGCACACTCCCGCATCGGGTACTCTGCTTCTAATATTCACATCCGACGATGTGGACGCCACAAGATCGCCGCTTTATACGTGAAAGAGCTATTGGCCTTGAGGAGAGCATTGAGTGGACTAATGCACAACGTAAATCATGGGTGAGAAGTCAAAAAAAGCGCTCGTCGTCGGCAGCAGGAGATTTTGCTCGCCGCAAATGCGAAATTTGTAACAAATTTGAACCAAACAAGTGGATGAGATTCGGGAACGTCACCCGTACGAGTCTTGGCGACTCAGGTTATCCCTGCCTAAACAAAAGACTCAGCATTGCAATGATTCAGGATAGTGCTGAAACTGGATGTCCGACCTGCCGACTACTTTGGCGTATTTTTAGAGCTTTCCAGATCCCCGAAAATACATGGATCGACATATCGAGGGTTTTAGGGCTCGAGCATTTGACGGGGTCACTTTTTCTAGACGTTCCATTGCCTACAGGTATGTTCGAATCCACAAGATATATGATGTGAGCGCTGAGGAATCCAGGGAACTCTTTCCCGTGGCTGTTTAAAAACCCACAGCCTTGGATTAATACACACCCTACAACCACGTACTGTGTCGACTTCATAAAATCAAAACTACAAGCATGTTATCAGCATACCCCATGCACTAGTCTACCAAGAACGTCCTACAAACCAACAAGACTCTTGTTCGTGGGCAGTTCCAAGCCTGACGAAAGCGTTCGTCTAATACGGGGTGCCGAAGTGCTGGACTCAAGCGCCTATGTTGCGCTTTCTCATTGTTGGGGTGACGTAAAGCCACTCCAAACGGTCACGGCCAACCTCGGAGCCCATTCTAAGTCGATACCCTGGAGCATACCCCCGAAGACCTTTCAGGAAGCGATAGTCGTAACGCGGGCACTCGAGCTGAAATACCTCTGGATTGATAGCCTGTGCATCATCCAAGACGATCTGGACGATTGGGCTACGGAGTCTGCTCAGATGGCGTCGGTATATGGTTCGGCCTTTCTAACCATCGCGGCTGCAGGTGCAAGAGACTCCACAGGCGGTCTGTTCTTCGAGCGTCAACGATCCACCATTTTTGACTACCACCATGGTAAATCAAACTTCCAAGTCCAAGTCCATCGAGCTCCTATACATGACGCAATTAAATCCATGGACGATACTAACCTTTTAAATGAGAGACCGCTGAACACTCGCGCATGGGCCTTCCAGGAACGACTTCTTTCACCCCGCATAATACATTTCACGTCTCAAGAGCTCGAGTGGGAATGTTTCACATCAAGGTCCTGCGAGTGCGGTGGGGCATCGTATGAGATTTCGAAACACGACGTCTTGAACGTCATCTCTGCCAGGACACACACGCACGCTACACGCCAAGGGCTCAATTTGCTTTGGCACAGAATCGTCACCACGCACACTTGTCGCCAATTGACATTCGAGAGCGACAGACTACCTTCTCTCTCAGGCATTGCTAGCCTCTTCAGTCGAGCCTTGGGAGAATCTGAATATCTGGCTGGTCTATGGAGAGTCCATCTGCCGAAGTCACTCCTCTGGCGTGGTTGGTGGAGGATTGGCCAAGCACCCACCCAAAAAGAGCATACTGTGTGGCCCTCATTCTCTTGGTTGTCTGTAGTCAACCCTGGGATCTCGCCGGTCCCATCCTTTTCGCGCGGGGACGAGTACGATCTTAGTGCTGTGCTAGATGCACATTGCACTCCTGCCACAAGTGACCGCTTTGGCAGTGTAATTGGGGGATACATTCGTTTAGACGGGCACTTGTTGAAAATACCAGACTTAGGCAACGTCTGCTCAATTGGAATGGGGCGTTCATACTGTCGCTTTCTATCATTTGACTTCGTCACGTCCAAGGATATATTGAAAATTGCACAAAATGCTGAATTGTATTATCTTCCCATTCAGGGCGAGGAATTGGATCCATCGACCGATTGCTCTATACATACAGCAAACGTCCAAAACACCGAGGCTTGGATCAAGGATGAGTGGGTTGAATATGGGCATAGATGCGTCACCGCTACCTTGGAGACGAGGGGTCTGCTCCTACGCGCAATGTCACGACAGGACGAGCACGAAGCCGCTGCCATCGTTGCATCAGGGCTAAAATACTCTAGTAACTTCTATCGAAGGGTTGGCTACGCGGAATTCCGACTCGACAAGCAGGACTTCGATGCGCTCCCGCCACAGGAAATCGTCCTCCTCTAGATACTACACGCGGATACAAAGACGCTGCTGTGCAAAAGCAAGCTCACTACAAACATCGATCGCGGCCGACCGGGGGCCCTCAACGCGCGGACATTGGTCAAGGACAACCCAGGGACGCAAAGAGCAGCCCAGAAAAGACACAAATGTGTGACTGCATTCATCTCCCCAAATCTGAAGCGAAGCATTGTTGCATCTACACGAACGCAGTCGCCGAACAGCAGGATTATTACAATTCTCTATGCAAAATGTCGAAGTTCAAACATGCTGTTATAATCATAAGTTAACTCACCACACCCCTCGCGCCCCCATCTAACAACAAAGCCCATTCATTCACATATATCCCTCCACCCACACCCGCACCCCATTCCTTTCCCCTCCCCTATGCCTACCTCCCACACATCCCCTACAACTCCTTCACCGCCGCCCACCCCACCAATGTCTCGTCCCCAAATCCCGCCACGAAAACTGAATCTGCGCCGGATTCAAGCTCCTCTGAAAGCAATCATAGCACAGCCTCACGCGGCTATTATATCTCGGCCTCGCTTCGCAGACCTCGCACAGTACGGTTTCTCGTGGGCGGTTTAGACCGCCGCGGTCGACGATCGGGGCGTGGCGGTGGCTGGTGAGGTAGGAGGGGCGGTTCCAGGGCATGGTTGTGATGGATCAAGGGTTAGTGTGCAGAAGGTCTGGTTTTAGTATACTGGAGTTGGAGCTTGGGGGTTCTGGTATACAGGATTGATGGCGCTGTTGCTACTTTGGTGCTGGAAAGATGAGTTGTGTAGAGTAGGGGATTGATATGGCGACGAGGTATGGGGATGTGTCCGGGAAGTGGAAGATTCAAGGTGGACGCGCTAGCGAAACTGGTTGTTCGATGTGCGTCAGTGAGTTGTTGCATAGTCTTGTTCTGCGTGTCGCGATATCACCTCTAGACTGTCAATTGCGCAGTAATCCGAGAAGTCACCGCAACGAGACACGAAGAATGTACATGTAATAATTGAATAGCGATGTACCATTGTAACCCCCCACCCAGAACGCCGATAAGATGCTGCTGTATATGCAATGCAGTCTACATGCAAAACACCATGAGAAAAAAAGTAACCAAAAAAACACTCATACCTCTCCATGCGCATCCTCACTCCTCCTCCATGCCTCCCTCTCCCTCTCACACTGCCTCTTCGCATCCCTAACCGCCGCATCCACCGCATCTTGCAAATCGACATGGAAAAACGGCCGATCCACCCCAAACACGCTCCGTATATGCTGTTTCTCCTCCATCACCACCGCACCCACCCCATCACCCATCTTCCCCAAGTCCCGCGGGAGCCCACGACGACTCCCACCACGCTGCTGATGCTCTTCGTCCCCCTCCCGCACCCTCCTCCTCATCTCCTCATGCTCACGCACATCCTCCAACGTCGCGCCAGCCATACTCATCGACACCGTAAACGCCGGCACCCAATGCCCCAATTTCCCAGGGTCTCGCAGACTCGGAGACCCAAACCCAGCATACGCAAGAGACCTCCTCGTCCAGCGATTCTGCACCCCTGCGAAATGCCACTCGACAACCGCGGGCGCTGCGTACCGATCCAGCGTATTTCGCATATCCGCTAGCCCTTGGATACTGGTTAAATCCGCCACATTCACCGTCGAGAAGTCCAGCACGACAGCGCGGAGAATGGGTAGCTCGACGGCGTCATCGCTGAGCTTGGCTGGGGGCGGGGCGTCACTCCATAAGCGGTCCTTTGCTGGCACGCCGTCGTCGGCCAGTGTGCGGCGCGTGTGCGCGTAGATGTACGAGAGGAGGTAGTCGATGTGGTAGGCTTGGTTGATGTAGTTGAAATTTTCGGTGAAGCGGTAGATAAAGACGCCGGGGTAGGGTGGCTCTACGGTCACGTTGGGGTTGTGGGCTTCTTTGCCGTCGAGGGGGAGGAAGACGTCACGGTTCGAGGGCGGTTCGGGGCGGTCGGTGAAGGGATCCCGAGGGGATTTGCGGTCGTCGGGCTGTGGGTTGTCTTTCATGACGCGAGATACGCGCGTGCGGCCGGAGAGTTTACCAGGCAGACGCGCCATTCTGATTAGTAGCACTGCGAATGATAGGGCGATGCCGACGTAGATGGCGGTCTCGAGGTCGGTGAACATGGCGAGAAGGACGCCGATGATCCAGATGATGAATTCAAGCGGCGAAAGGTTCCAGTACTTGTAGAGGTTCTTGGGCGGTGTGATGAGATTGTAGGTCGCGTGGATGATCAAGCCGGCGAGAGCGGCATTTGGAATGTAGAAGAAGACTGCTGTGAGTGCATATAGCGCGAGCACGAGCACCATGGCGCTAAACAGTCCAGCGAGCGGGGTACGCACACCTGCTTTTGAGAGAACAGCAGAAGCGCCGAAGGATCCAGTGCAGACGTAACCTCCGACAAACGGACTAAGTACGTTGGCAGCACCTTGAGCGAGGATCTCCTGCGATGGGATGACCGTATAGCCGTATTGACGCCCGAAGGATTTCGCGATGGCGATGTGTTCGACAATGAGGATGATAACAATGGCGGGCAATTCTTTAGCGACAAGCCCAAAGAGCTCGGTGTCCATCTTCGGTATGTTCGCATGGGAGAAGCCTATACAGATATCAGCAACTTCCGGAGTATAGGTATGTCATTGTAGCATACCCTTTTCGATCTTTCCGACAATGCGAAACTTGGAGACCCCTTCGGGTGTGTTACGATGCACCAGCCAGCTGATGAAGGTATATAATAGCACGGTGAACGTAAGTCGAAGAGAAGACAACAGCGCCCACATGCGCTTCCTCTGCGGTTGACGGACTTCCATCATCGCGCATCCTTTCTGGATCAAGAATAGTAGCACAATCGAAGTGATGCCGATAGCAGCATCAAGCTTAGCTCGTGGCAATCCTTTGAGCGTGTTGATGATGACCTGATATGGCGCATCGCGGGTGTTGACTCCTGTAATGCCAAGGGCAACCGGTACTTGGGTCGACATGATCGTGATACTGGCCGAGGTGACGAACGCATTGATGGGAATGTACGGTATGAACTCAATGAGCCAACCGAGTCGGAAGAAGCCGAGAAACAGTAGTATGAATCCTGCTAGGACAGATAGTGAGTGAGCGATGACTTGTGGTTCGTACACGCCTGGTCGTTGTTCTTCAACGCTGCTGATGACACTGCCGACAAGCAGGGACCCAACGGCGGTGGTCTATTCCTCATTAGCCGGAGCTTATGGCATGGCAGTATGGCCATGTTTTGGGCTGTACTACATACACCGATGACTATGTCTTTTGATGTGCCGAAGATCCAGTATAGGCATGCGCCAGTAAAGGTAGTGTATAGGCCATACGCAGGGGTTAATCGCGCAAGGAGCGCATAAGCCATTGCCTGAGGCACGACTACCAGTCCCACGGTAACACCTTGACTTCTCAGCAAATTAATTTAAGTCAATCTAGAGTCTGCTTACCAGCAATCGCATCACCCAGTAGCCAGTGAAGGTTGTATCGTCGTCCCCACGAAGCGCTTGGGAACAAATTGTGCACATATTCGCGAACGTCAGCCTGTGTAGGCACCAGACCGCGGAACCATTCTGCGACCGTAGGATCCTCTTCTATGAACTCGTCGCCAATGGTATCTCGTGCGATGTGTTGGAAGGTTTTCCTCTCTTTCAGTCGCGCCTCCGGATCGACATGCAGAATCTTTTGCTGAACAAAGCCTCCAGCTTTTCCCGGTGCCATTCTTATCGTATCACCTATTCGTCGTAATGTCCATACAATCAATGACCTTGCGACGACATGCAGCGACCTCGAATTAATATATGCGCATGCACTGATGGTGGCGTACCGTGGAGAGATGGTCCAGAGCGAATAATGTGGAAGCACGAATTGTCAACCACGGCGAAAATCGAAAGGTTTTCCCGTATTTTCGTCTCCAGCGAAGCAGGTCCGACCGCCTTTCGGTACAGGATCAACAAATGCAGTGACGCTCCGTCGTGCTAGCGTTCCGCTCGGCGACCACCCGAGCTGCGCGGGCGAGAGGTCTTGGCGGCCTTATACGCAGCGACCCCCGTTCTCCCCCGTCTCGTTTCCGAAAGAAATGCCATCGTCAGGCTGCTCAAGCTTTTTCTTCTGTTCCAGAGGCGTCGCCGCACAGCTTGGCGGGCTGGGCGACGCTAGCGACCTGGTCGATTGCCTTTTTGTACTACGATCCTTCACTGATCGATCTGGTTGAATATCGGTGCAATTTGCGACGTCGGCAGCAGCAGGAGAGCAGGATTCCGCGGTGCGAGTCTGGTTATTTGCGGGGTGAAGAAGGAGAGTGGTATGATGAAGTCAGTGGAGCTTTGGCGAGCCGATGGTCGTGAAACGGGACACTACTTACTAATGTGATCGATTAGATGAGCATGCACGTGACTCGACGACGGCTTCGATTGAGCCTATAACTGGCGCTGGATCTGTTGCAGTCTGAAAGTACGGGTAGAGGAGCCATTATGTCGAATGAAGCTTGCATACCACCAACTCTAGAAGCCCGTTATACGGAGCAGCCCACTCTTCGCATTACACGCCTCTTCATCACTATGCCTAGTAATTCGAGTTTCTCGTAATCACAGGGGATCAAGGTCTGATATCATGATAACTCTTTGCGCCGACTCGATTGCAATCATTCCGGCCTGTTCCAAGGCATGTCAGGCTGTCTTCCAATTCCAAAGACAGCAGTCATTGAGTCCGGGACCCTCCGCTACACGCCCTAACCCCCCAGCGAGCCGTAAGGCGCGTAAGATCAGTCCATGGCTTGCAGCTCATGTAGCGCTAGCGACGAACGTCCAATGCGAAGCCGCCATTCACTATCTCTCTACTACGTCTCGCAGCCCAGCGAGGACCCGAGCCGAGCAGAGTCGAAGCTTGACCGAATGAGATAATGCACATGCTTCTCCAAGCTAGCTGCAGCTTGACATCCGTTATGAGCCTTCCTGTCAAGGCCTGAAGATGGAAATAACAGTTTGCGGCCATGTGGAGCTGACAATTAGCGGCCGCATGCTGGAGCAGAAACGTAATCCTCTTGATCCCGTGCTGGTGAGGGAGTCACGAACACTGATCACCACTGTTCCGGTCTATACGAGTCCCCTCGGCCCATATTCACGTTTCGGCGATGAGCGGAGCTCGTGGTCAGATTCCGCAACGATCGCGACTCCAGCTTATGGTGGCGTGACAGCTGTCGAGGTCCTTAGCGTAACTTGGTGGACGGTCCGAAGTTCAATGCATCGGAGACGCGCATCATCGTTGAAGGATGATCGCTGTTTGCGGTGGTAGAAACACTTCCGCAGGTCGCTCCCGCGTACAGGCTGTCTTGATCGTCCACGTGTTGAGATGCAGCTATACAAGCTCTATTTCAGCCCAATTGGCCCCATTGCCTGCTTTCAACCCGTTCGATCCCGCCTTTCCAGCCCAATCCCGCTTGAGGATGCACACCAGTCCTACCCGCTTGAACTTTCCAGGGCTAAGTCGAGACGGGATGAGGCCAATTCCGTACTGCACGCCCGTCTTCTTGATCTTGCATAGCATGAACAGGATGGTAACTTCGGCTGACTTGGGCTCATCTCTTGCATGAGCTCCTAACCTTACAGCATCCTTGATAATGCTGAATGCAGCATCTAGCTCAACAATGCCAACATCTTGCCCCTGCTCCTTGATGACGGCAAGTGTGGTCGATGAGGTGTTCATTATGTTCGCTTGCTTCACTACTGCCCGCAGTCTCAGTGTCGCATTCTCTAGGCGTCCGTACGGACCGTCGTCTGATGACACGTGTTTGGCAAGGGCGCGGACGACCTTTAGTTTGCTTTGCTCTGCATGCTGGGATCGCGCGAAATTGACTCGACGGAAGTCAATGATGGAAGCAACGCCGAATTGCGAGATCCATGACCATGTTGGGCTGCTTGGTTCTTCCTCAAGTGGCCTTTCGAAGTCTTCATGGGTGTCAACCACCCGCCAGAGCAGACCTTGAGAGAGGTCTTCGATCCACAATCCAGCAATATAGGTCAAACCACCCAGTCTTCCTATAGTAGAGGCAAGGCCAGAGATGGCTGGTAAGGTATCCGATTCAAATGTGAGCCGTCGCTTTCCGTAATTCGTGACTAGATTGTACCACCCATTCAATAGATCGTTTTGATCCGGTATATCCTTATCGAGGGGATAGAAGCATCTCCGGAAACCGGAAAGACCGTCAATATCTTGATCGTGGGATGTCCCAAAATGGGGAAACTGTTCGGAGGCCTCGGCGCAGGTACACCTCCAAAAAACGTTGTTATCCATGAATATCAATGCTCGTCGGGATAATACTTCTTCTTGCAAAACCCAGCCCCGTTTGAACAGGGGAAGGTGATTGACATACTGGTTGAGCGCTCCAAATCCATCAAATCCATCAGACCCAACGGCATAGACTGATCTGTGGTAGTCCTGGTTAGGGACTCGGAAGATAAGATTGGTCCTTGTTGGCAAGGTACATATTGAGTCTCGTCGCGCGCCAAGACCCGCGTCTGCGTTATCTCCTCGTGCTGCAAACAGTGTTAAATAGGATCCTTGAAAGATTCGACCCATGTTGGCGATCTCTTCTGCTAGTTCCGATGGTTCATCTTGCTGGATGCAAATAGCATCTATCCACAGATAATTGAAGCCTAACCTGCGGGTATAATCAATCGCATCTCCGAATACCGATGGCAATAGACTTGTCGAGACCCCTTGAGACATTTCTTCCTTATTCGCTCTGGTGAGGAGATACTTCCTTGAATCACCCCATTTGTAGCTCAAAGTAACGTAAGGTCCTGATAGGCGGTGGCCCTGATACAGAATGACCTTGCCGGGAACAGAGATGTCCAAAATCCGACGCGGAAGATAGGAATGACTGTCGTGCTGCTTACATATGTCATGCTCACGAGCACAGATTTGTAGCCACGTCCTAGCAAGCTCTAGACTGCGAGGGGATGTTGTCGTGGAATCAGTCTGATTGAGATCCCGGGCTGGCAATTGTAATCGGCGCTCCATAAGCTCTTTGACAGGATCTGTTTGGATTATCAGCAGCCATATAATCAGGAACTTGGTGGGGTATTGAACTTACCATCTACAAGGTTATTTAAGATAATAGAACGATCAAGGCGCCCCCAGTAGATGTTAAGCTGCAAGCTCAGTACCTTGGTTCCGATCAGGTTCTCTAGCGTATTGTATATTTGAAATCGAATAGGTCCTTGAGGGAGATCTTGATCGACGGCATCTCTTTCGAAGATTTTCCATATTTTCCAGCAGAAATGACACTGTTGCATAGAGGTCTTCAAAGCGTCCATGTCTTGATGGTGCTTGTAGTGCAGGGGAAACGACCGGTCGTGACTCGCCTGTGAACTGCCGAACACAAAGACGATGTTTTCGCACTTATCGCAAAGCATTTTCGGAGTTGAAATGAAGCAGCAAAGTGGAGTCAGGATGTTCAGCCTCCACAGATCGATTATGCGCGCGAAGTGGAGAGGGAAGCAGAAGTGGGGCTGTGTGGGCGACAGTCGGGAGCTTCGCTTATGAGGAGCAAGGAACCTGAGAAGTTCATCGGGTTTCAGCCACCGCCACCTTCCCCACCATGCCTTTCAGCATCTCAGGCAGCATCACCGCCGCATCGCCTTTGAACATCCAGTCTCCTGCCCACAACCTGCCCGGCTCCTCGTCGCTTTCCTCAAGGTTGAAAAAAGCGACGCGCGCGCCCGCATTCCTTGCAATCGGGATGTACATTGCCGCTGGAAGAACAATGGCGCTAGTGCCAATGACGAGCATCATATCGATCGGCCCGGCTGAAGTGAAGTTGTAGATCCGCTCCGTGATCTCACGCGGTGTCGCCTCGCCGAAAAACACTACGTCGGGGCGCAGCAAGTTGTTGCATTTGGGGCAACGTGGTAGATCTGCTCGAGGCACGTCAGGGAGAGGTACTGCGGCATCGGAGATGTCAACATCCGTCGGAAGCCTCAGGTTCTCGGAGACAGGATATGTGACCTCGGTCTCGTAGTCACATTTGTCCTTCTCGGTTTGATATTTGCTGCACTTGATGGAAAAGAGCGTGCCGTGCACCTGCGCAATCTGTGAAGATGGGAAATCGGATCGGGCGCAGAGACCTACAGGTTACAACTGTCAGCGGAACGTCCGGCGCCCCCAGACTTCGGTATCTCACCATCAATGTTTTGATTCACAGCAAAGAAGCCTTCTTTCGTTTTCGCCAGTTTCGCTAATGCAACGTGCCCAGCATTTGGTTTTGCTTCTTGCGCGTTCTTCATTCGATGCGAGAAGAACCACCAGACTTTCGCTGGATCTGCGAAGAATGCTTCGGCATCAGAAAGATCCTGCGGCTCGATGCCACGCCATAACCGATCCGAGCCGCGGAAGGTGGTCATGCCAGACGCGACGGAGAGCCCGGCGCCTATGAGTGCGAATATGCGCTTCGCATCTTTCAACTGCGCTGTGAAATCGGTGAATTCGTCCAAAGAAATGCCAAGCGCTGGATCGGGGGTCGAGGCGCCTTGGAACTTTCGCTTCTCCTGCTTTGCTTTGAGAGCTTGCAACTTCTTATCCATGGGCTTGGATTTGGTATCAGTTGTCCGAGCTGCGTTGCCGGCTGCGCGATCAGAGGCCATGTTGAAACTCCAGAGGTTGCGAATGGTCCGCTCAAGGTTGTTGTGTTACGGTGGCGGCACCGAATCAGGCGACACTTGGGAAATGGAATAGTAAGAGCAAGAAATCGCAACGTTAAAGACGGGTGACGAGAGAAAGAGAAATTTCGTTGAAGAGGAAAGTATCTGAGGAGTGGTGGGCCAGACTTTTGGGAACTTTCGAAGAGCGATGACTCCAATTACGCGAGACGTGCTAGCCTTTTCGGGCCAGGTGCGTTTCGCGCGAGTGAGGAGGGCGCCAGCCCAACCCCGGGACACCAGCGACTGTGGTCCAGATATGAGTCAGGTAATCAATTAGATTGAAGGGAGATTTGGAGGTATTCCAGGGAAAACGACTAAAAAGTCGGCTTTGTGAAGTACACTCGTGTCCCGATAGTGTGTCCTCACAGCATTTCCCATAGATCCCTCAAAGCTGGTAATAGTATTACACAGGACCCGCAGAATAGACATAGATTTGTGTCTAGGGTGCTGGATCTTTCAAGAGTGAATCCAAGGGCGAAGATAGAAAGATGTGGTCTAGTTTTCGCATTCCATGATTCGCGGTGCGGGACACAGGGTACTCAGATCTCACTAAGATCCTTCTGATACGACTCCTCGCACGGACCGCAATACCTAAGCTGCCTACGAATGCTTAGCAGCCTGCGCACATAGCGGACCGCGTACTTACATCTCGCGATCCTTCATTTTCCGACACCATTGCGTCTCCTCACCATCTGGCCCAGCCTAAGCCAGTATCGATAGCACCCCGCGCAAAGCATGCAACTCGACGTAACCTTGAGTTAAGCATTAAGCCAATCCTGCAGCACCAATTCGACCCGACGATTCTCGTACTCCTCGTCTGCCCTGCCAGAGTCTTCATCATCTCGTTCCTCATCCTCGCCTTCGTCCTTAGTATCTTTATCGCTATCCTCGTGATCTTCTCCCCCCTCCTCATCCTCATCCTCAACGTCGGTTTACTCATTGTCCCCATCTGGAGAGCATAGCCACCGTAGTATATGGGGCTGCGCGGCCGACGAAGACCAGTCAAGATCGTCAGGGAACTCCATATTCACAGCATCGTCGTCATCCTCGTATTCTTCGAGATCATAGTAGTCCGCAAAGAGATGGAGAAATTCAGGCCCAGCAAGTCCGAGGGCGGCTTCGCTGGGACGGTCGAGGTAATCGAATATTTTGAACTGGATTTCGAACGGGAGCGCTGAAAGGCGGTCGTCTGAAGGCGTTTCGGATCGGGGGAACGCTCGAGGAGTCGATCGTACGTGAGGATGGAGAGGAGAGGAATTGCAAAGCGTGGAAGGTCTTTGTGATGCGGCTGATGGCAATGGTGTCTGTGCAGACATGGAATCATATTGGGTGCGCGCGAACGCGTCGGCTTACGTAAGCACCGCCAAAGCAGTCACATCTGTAGACGATCTTCATGTCTCTGTCCATGGCTTGAGCCCTGACGTCAGTGATTGTGTTCATCAACTTTGCTTTCTCAGCATTCACCGCAATCAAGTCACCTTGCCAAGTCGCAGGTGCATCAGTCGAGTAAACCGAGATTCAGCATATACCAATCCATCGTAATAGGGGCTTAGCGTATACAGCAAGCCAAAAGAATGACAATACTTGGATAGATCCAAATGCTCCTCAACATCTCCACACGCGAAAACAACAACAAGAACTGCCCACCAAACAGCGAATTCTGCTCTCCGTTTCCGATTAAGCTCCGGGGGCTCGAGCAAGATAGCTCTCTGCCGCAAAGCACAGGCTTAGTTGGCTTGCTATTTGAAAGAGGTTAGCTGCGTGTCTTTGCGGCCCATTAAGGATAGTGGAGACTTACAGTCTGCTTGGACACATCCTCAGCAGCGTGACCTCCCTTGACCTTGGTACCAGCGGAAGTCTCACCCTGAACCGTGTAGTGGCCGTTGGGGTCGCCCGGACTCTAGTGAGACATGTTACTAGGTCGTGGTTAGCAAACGACGATGGCTAGGGAGAAAATTTACTTACGTGATGACCAGCTTGTCCATCTGTTTCATGTCGTCGTCCTTGAACAGACGGCCGCTCTCGAAGCGTTCCTTGACCGGGTTCAGAGCCATGACCTTGATAACCTGGCTGATGGAACCGGTTAGACGTCTGAAGCCCATTCCGCTCTCGGAGATGACAACATCGATGCTTTTGGAAGTAGCCTTATTAAAGACCTTGCCGATGGAAGACATGTTGGGTTTGGCTCGAGAAGGGATTTCTTGCGAGTGGTTGCGAAAGAGTAGATGAGCTGGATAGGTACAGACAGGGAGAAGTGACCGAGGAGATGGTTTGGCTGTTTCCTGTGAGGAGTAAAAGGCCCTAATAAATACAATTGATACGCATTCGGCTCCCAACGAGACAAACCCTTTGGAGAATCTCGTTGGGAGGACTCCCGGCGACAAGGACGTTGCTAACTGCTCGCTGGTATCATCCTCAGATAAGTCACCATCCCAACAAGGGGAATGCTCCAAAAGCATGCCAGGCAAACACAGTCCAAAACGCTGGCGTGATTGCCAATCTCGACGAGATGAGTCCTTCATTCAGCCTCGTCAGCGGGGGACCCAGCGACACCGCTATCACCGACTTCTCGCTGGGATCATATTCATCAAAACCACTATCCAATCAAGAGGGATGCTTCACAGGAATTCTAGCGACCCATTCCGGAGTCTTTTGCATGGTGATAGCGATTAATTTAGGTATAGGTCCACCAGAGCACCAAAGCAATACAAGATGAAGGAGCAGAGCACATAGTAATGTCCGGAGGGGCCTTATACGCGAGATTAGATGGGCTGCCTCCCTCTAGTTGGGAAGGGCGTGGTATCCAATCCCCCTCTCGTTGGGAACCCGGCATCTCGTTCGAAGAGCTAGCAATAGACGCGTGTTGTGGTTGGGAAACCCTGGACCCTTGTCTCGGATTTGGAAGACCCCTCCCACAGCCTTCCTATTCCGGTCACCCCGCTTAGGAAAGAGAGAGGTTGAAGGCTAGCTATTTTTTATGGGGATATTGGAACAGAACGCAAGATTTAAGGACTTGACAGCAAGAAAAGGATGGCTTGGGGAATATCTCATGAATGGGTTTAATCTGTAATAGCTATGGCGGGGACAAAGCAGAGGAGACACGGATCCATTCAAAGATGAGGGCATAAAAGTGATAAGAAGAGACGCGAGTATGTAATTATCTATCTATAATACATGCGAATAAGATGTCCACGTTCCGCCAGCCCTAATCAAAACAACAAACTACAGGCCCACCACGACCTTCTCAAACGCCTGAAACTCTGTCGATGCCAGCACATCAGAGGCGGAAGGCCTTTTGTCCGGATCGGGCACCAACATAAGACGGAGAATATGCATCAATTGCTGCGGAATGTCCACCTTTTGCATCTCCTCCTCAAAAGGCAGGATCGCGAGCATGGGTTCTTCCCCTTCACTAAAACTTTGGGCAGCCCGGACAGTGACTTTGAGAACGTGGCCCTCGACCTCCTCTGGCTTCGGGATTTCCCAATCAGGAAAGAGTCGCTTGATCTTTGCCATGCACCAAGGGTCGTTGATCCAATCACTAGGGCAATCCCATGCGCCTAAGACACCCGGCTTGATCCAACAAACCAGCGTTGTGGCAACAGCCCAGACTTGCGATGGCGCGGTGCATGGCTGGCCTAAGAAGACTTCAGGTGCGCGCATGGCGAGTGGTTGAGCGTGGATGCGATCGCCGCTCGGAAATACTGTAAGAGTATATCAGTAAGAGCGCGACTGTCTCGTCAATCAATGTTTGCTCGCCTGAACCCAAGTCTCCTACTTTAGCGGTGACGTTGCTGGTTCCAATGCTAGAAAGGAGGATATTGGCGGGTTTGAAGTCTAGATGCATAAGCGGATGCTATTTTACGAAACTTGAGTACTGTACCCGTGTTGACATGATTTTGACGGTCCAAAACAACACAACTGGCCAAAGCTGCATATAAGGAAGACTTGATAATGGTATAGGTGTGCACATCAGGCTTGTATTTCTCTTCGGCAAGAGTTTTGTCCAGCCATTCGACAGCTACAATGCGCTCATGGATCACATCGTATATCCGTCGGAAGCAAGCAGCGGAAGAGACTCCAGGAAGGCGGTAGATTGTACACTCGCGTTCAAGGCCCTCTGTGGCAATGTCATCATCAGGCGGAACTGATTTAATAATTGCCCTTGATGGCAGAGTCAGACTTGCGAGTCTAGAGACGGTGAGAATTAGGCAACAAACCATTTGGGGAAATTGACCACGTTCTCGTGTGGAAGGACTTCGGCCCGGAAGACGGTAGATCGGTGAGTTGCGTCTCCGTTGATGACTTTCTCAATGCGATAATTCCAACGAGCGCCTGGAAGAATGTTGTCAACGGCAAGCGGAGTGAGTGACGACATGGTGCGTGAGAGAGAGCCCCGGGTCAAACCTGGACCTAGTCGGGCAAGACATTGCATTGTAGCGATGCAGGAGATGGGGAGGGTGCGGGCATGGCGAGGTTATTATCGATGGCTGGGCGGTGGAGTCATGTGACACCAGACATGTGACCAGGCCGGGGGAAACCAGGCCAAGCCTGCCAAGCCTTGTCTGTCCCAACCAGCCGTTCCAACCAGACGATAGCCACCACCCCGACGGGAACGGCGCGCGGGCGGGACGGCCCCGACGAGATTGCATATATCCCAACAGTCCCATCCCCAGCCCACCTCCTCAATCTACCCCTTCAACATGGGCCGCCACCGCACTCGTCCATCGCTGCCCCTTTCCCACAGCAGGACCGGCGCGTTTTCTCGCCACGCGCCCGTGGATGAAGCCACAGTTCTGCAAAAAGCCTCCACTTGGGCCAATTGGATCCGAGATGGCCACAGGGTGGTCACACGAGATGAGACACGTGTGCGCGAGGCCCTTCGCTTGCTGGCTGACGTGGAGACCACAGAGCCATACCCCGTCGCTGTGCGGCAGGCCTACGAGCGCGGTGGCAAGGAGCTAGCCGTGATGCTTGCCCTAGCAGTCGGCAAGTCGGCCTTCAGGGACATGAAGCAGGAATTGAGGCTGAGGCTGCCGGATGTGCTTCTACAGCAGGGGTGCCATCGGGCGACCTCAATTCAGAAGTACGTGCGCATAGTGGAGCGTCGTATCTCGCCAGGAGGTCAAGCAGCAGAGGACGAAGAGAGTAGTAGTGACTGTAGTGAGACTGCTTCAGTGCCAACAGGAGCAAGGGCGCCGTCCAGCGAGCCTCGAGCACTGCCCTCGTCTAGCCTCCCACCTGCACCTTCGGAGCCGATAGCCGCCCCTACCATGCGACAGCCGCAAGATCAGATAGGTGAGAGGCTTCGCTGACCACGACAGAAAGAGCGAGACTGATAGGTGCCTAGAACTTAGTGGAAGCGTGTATGAACTCACCCCGGTCGATATTTTCGAGCTCGCCACTGGCCTCATCAACCAAACGCTCAGCTGCCCCGGGCAGGTCTTGCTAAATGAGCCATTCCATCCGGCAGCCAAGCCATTCGTGACCATACCAACTACTAGTCAAGTATGCGTGTACCTTCGCAGTCGACGGAGTCGAGTCGTGTGCGAGTTGAACGAGATATCTTATTTTGACCGAGCCGACTGCGAGCTATTGCCACGCAAGCTGCCATGGCCAGATCAGCAGCTACGCCTCGCCCTCCTACACCCTTTCATCGACGATGCCAAGCCTTGTCAGGCGCCCTGATGATCTTGGACGTGCCTCTTCATTCCATCAAGACTGCGCACTCGTCCTGCTTGAGCTATGCGGAGTCAGTAATGAAAGCATCAAGGGCGAAGCTACTAACTTGCTTGGATTTTACTGAGTTCCACTAGCTCTTCATCGGTCTCAGATTTCTTGGCCTTGGTTGGAATTTCCATAGGGCAGGGCGAGTAGGTGTGTGGAGATGGGGGCAGTTATAGTCGTGGTCGTGCTGGTTGTGACTGTTGTGAACTTTGAGAAGCGAGTGCGGGGTTTAGGTACTACGTGATAGGTTAGGTAGAAACAAGACAGGCCAGACCAGGATCATGGTGGGGCTGCACGAACTAATCCCGGGGCCTCTACTCCCTTCCCAGGACGAAGTCTCCAGAAACCATCTCCTAGGTACGGAGGTTTTTGCTAGTGTTTCTGCATATACATGTATCCTATCTATCGTCTGAGCACAATTGAGACGGTTCCATTCCGTCTCATAAGTAAATTACAGTAAGAAACAGTCAGCACTTGGCGGTTCAGCTTCACACCTGCGGTGAACAATTTCCTCCACCCACCTCTTTCCTACGCCTCGAATCCACAGCTCTACGTCCGGCCCACAAACACCCGTGTATGTTGCGACTCATACTCCAATGCCAGTCGCAGGAATCTATCCTCACAAGGACCACAATGACGGAAGCACCTGACCAAAGTTAGCAAAGCATCCAATGGAGTTCGCACCACTATACCCTTGACACGACGCCTGCTTCCTCGTCCACGCAACCCTTTTTCCGTCAGGTCCGAGCACAAGCATGTACCGACAACACTCCGCGCACAATATGCAGCCCCCATTGATGTTAAACTTGGCCTTCAGCCAGTCCGAGATCATTACCTCAATCATCCCATCCTCCCGGCCTTCCTGCGTCTGATTATATGGTGGGACATGCATCAGATCGATAGTGCTTTCATCATTCTCGCTAGCCTCGGACTCCCCGTCTTCCCCGCCTTCACCTTGGAGCGGCGGATTTTCGATGGCATCGCATCCGGGAGCACACAACCATCTGATGATTGCGCCCTGGGCAGCCGAATCGCTCCAGGAAACATCGTCGGGGATGCCGATAAGCTCTTTCGCCTTTCCCATTTTCGTCTCGGGCCTGTACCTCTCGAGATCGTAGTACGCGGCGAAACAGTGGAGGAAGTGGGGGCTAGCGAGACCGAGTGCGACTTTACTGGGTCGAGACAGGAGCTTGAAGATGTTGTAGAGGATTTCTGCCGGCAGCGCAGAGAGTCTGTTGGCTGAAACCGGCGTAGACATGTTCGAACTACCGAGGACCCTCGGGAGAGCAGTCGATCGGTGCACTAGTGAGAAGGCTTTTAGCAAGTTGTCCCAAATTTGGTCTTTGGAGGACGACCGAAAGGTTTCGTGGCGATGGTACAGGCGTGAGTGAAGATTAAGGCGTGCAAGGCTTGGAGGATAAACGTGCTCAAAGTTGAGTGGGTTTTTATTTGTGCTTGAAGGGTAAATAGTAGATGGATTTGTTTACCTAAGCCGCTGCCGAAGGCCATTCACAACATTCTGAAGCGGACAAGCAGAGGAAAATTGCAAGTAACAAGTGATCAATATTTTTGCGCATAGAGGCCCCGCTTTCCCTTGCACAACCCTTTACTCTTGCCAAGCTTTACGGGTCTCTGTTTCCTCCTCTTAAGTGAGCGTATTCATGCAAGCAATGGCAATAGTCCTTATCCCCTACACACCCCCCGTCTGCATAGGCCGCCCACTGTGTCTCGGGCCCGACGCACCTCCAGTCCTACGAGGAGCTCCTGTTGGCATCGGGAACCCCGGTGGGAAACCAGTAAAAGGCGGCATTGAGAAGCCCGGTGGGAAACCAGTGAAAGGCGGCAATGAGAACCCAGAAGGCAACGAAAAAGGCGGAAACCCAGCCATAGGCGGTACCGAATTCGCCTTGCCTCCATCCTTCCCGTAACTTGCCGCAGGGGAAACCGTATGATTAGCCTTCGCATCCACGCCGAACGCGATCCACCCAAACAAACCGTCCTCTATCTTCGACCCTAGCATCGTATAATGCATGACAGGATCCGTGCCACCAGCTTCCTGGGCCATGATGAAGTCTTGCGCGTTTGTGGTCAAGGCCTGTTTGTTCGTGGAGTACGGGTGCGTAGCTTCGACGGAGCTGATGAGGGATTGGTCGAAAAACACTTGGCCGACGTGGGAGATGGTGCCGCCTGAGATGGTATTGTTGGGGTGGATAGTGGCGTTGAGATGGGCCATCACTAGAGGAGTTTAGTAAAATATGAATCAGAAAGGAGAGAGGAAGTACCGTGGATGTGCGTCGTACGGCCTACGTAATGCCCAGGGAAGATTGTGTCGAAAACAACAACGCCATCGGCTTTGCTGGGTTGAATGCCTCGGAGCATTGTGTTATTGAGCTCCTGCTCATTGGAGATACCATTTGCATTGCCGCTGGCGATACCGCCGTAGATGCCCTGTGCAGGTCAGCGACATAGGTAGCGTTGGTGTCGAATGTCCACCCACGGTGCTGTTACAATGCCACATCTCCAGCATGACGCCTGTAAGTGGCTCGCAGGTATTGACATCAATCACTTGAACCTCGTAGGTCAAGGGCACACCTGGTTCCTTCTCGACTACGTTCTGGCGGATCATCTCGCCCGTGACATCTGCACCGCGGATCAGCTTCATTGCATGCAACAGTTTCGACGAGCAGCTCACAGTAGGGTCCCTCGGTGACTTCCGGCGCCAAGATGCAGGAGTTGTTGCCAGTAAATAATACCTCGGGTGGAGTGTTCAAGCTGTAGTTGTGAGACGACAGGTGGGATGTATTGAGAACCTCTCGGAAGTCGCGCGTCTCCAGCGCCTTCTTCTTTCGTAATTCCTCGACAGTGGCATGTCGTCGAGTAATCGAGCGTTGCTCAATGCCACGATCCTTCAGCTTTTCAGCACAATGCGAGAGTGAGCGGCGTTCGGTATTGGCTAGGAATGCAGCTCGCTCAGCAGCTTCGGCTCTGACATCGTGTCCTGGATGCGCGAAGACTACGGTGGGGATGACGGCGGTTGCCAGAATGGTCAGAAGTGGTTGAATGAACACCATGTTGAGAGAATCAATGTCTTTTTCCGACTCACAATACAAACCAACTTGTTCTGCAGTTCTTATAGTTGTTTGAACGGACAGCAGATGGGGACTGTGCTTCGGTATTTTCCGTCGCCCTATGTCTGCGACTGTCCTTCTATGGGGCATCAAATTTCGTGATTGATTAGATTAGACTCTAATTCACTACTTTGCCTCTCTCCCGAGTCGTCATGGGGGGTCATAGGCTCGGCGCAAAGGGTAGTGATTCGAGTTGGTAAGGCCGTTCATCGACACCTCAGTTCCTGTCTGGTGCTCTGAGGGATTGATCTCGCGCATGTAGGGAGGCTAGGCATATCGAGTAGTCGTTCCGCACGTTACAGTGTTTCTGAACCTGGATAGGGTAGGTTGGCAGTTGACGTGAAGGATGTGCCGACATCGGTGCGTCGTAAGCCAAATGACGAAACCCCTGGGAATTGTATAACTTGGTTTCGTCGGAATTAAAAATTTGTGGTAAATATCCGTTGCGGGGAAGCAGTACCACAGCTTGCATATTAGAGGCATCCGACAGGCCAGCAAATGTTGTTCCTAGTGCGGCTCGGTCATGCATATGCCTATGTAGTAGGTATTTGTTCGTGCTATATTGCGGGTGACGCAAGCACTAAACACAGTAAGGAACACAGTAGCCTGCAGTACCCTGCGGTACACAAAATTATGCACATGCCTATAAGCAGTAAGCCAGAGAGCTGAGAAAGAGTTGCAAGTTACTAGCGACTATGGGGTCGGAAAGTGTGTCGTGTAGTGAGAGCTGGACTATGGCTGCGACTGTGTCATCCGACAAGAACTTTGCGTATGACGCAGCGTTAGAAATCTGGCAGGGTCGACTGCAGTTCCCTGAGAGCATTGGAAAAGCTTTGGGAAAAGACAATGAACGACTGGTTCAGTGCAAGGCTGCTGGCTCCGCCGAGTCGAACGGGCCATTCAACCCAGAATTTTGCTGCGTCAAGGATGCCGCGAGTACCATAGACCGGGGGACCTGTAGGTATTCGTTGAGACAGGTACCTGAACGCGTTGGCAATTACGAATGTATCTTGGCGCCAAGGCTGCAGACAACCCTTTGATTGGCCCTCCATTGCTGGGATCATCTCATCTCTCGACCAACCATTGTCGGTCCCAGGCTCCGCATAATTCCCTTAGCAATCCGCCATGCGCAAATACGTCAATATGATCCCTTTTCTCCCACAATGTCCAGGATGTGGCGGTAATGAGTCTGTCTTCATCTACGTACACAATGCCGTACTCTCGATGACATCGCTGGCATCTCCCATTCACATGTGAGAAACGAAGTGGAACCAGCTCTCGATGGAGGTATCAGGCCAATTACATGATGGGCGCAATTGGAGGTACTGTGCGACTGGGCTATTCAATACACAATGAAGGGGTCGAAGAGCCCAATCGACCGCCTGTCGTCCAACCGCGCAACACGTCCGTCCTTTGTTCCTACCGATCCGCAATGTAGCATCACACGACTCCGGTTTCCTACGGGTACATTCTCTTCACACAATACAAAATGGCGGATATTGTTGACTCGACTGGAATGCGCGTATATATTCAGCAGCCTTCGCCAAATCTACAGCGGCATCTCATTCATTCTTCAGTCTAAGGCTGTTCCGATGGATTCCTCGAGCAACTCGTCTCCGCGCATAGAGATGACGCATCCTTCATTTCTCCTCTGGGTCACCCTTGCCCTTGCGCGTCTCGACAAAATCGTGCCACCCATGCCATCTCCGCAATATAGAGAGCAAGATCTAGAGAACAGGCCGACTTATCGACTCCGAATACAGCTCATTTTGATCTGCGAACGCTTTAGCGGCCTTTACGGTCGACATGTTTGGACGGGTTATTCACGTAGGGTGAATACCCAATTAATAGAAGAGCTAAAGACTCTTGGTGCCGAGTTCTATGCATCTCGAAATGCGCCCATCGACGAGGAGTTTGCGTATCTTTGTTCTATATTGGAAGTATTCCAGGCCTGGGCAGGTTCCCATAGGGCCTTCTATCGGGGCAACTTGGGCTATGTAAATGCCATCCAAGAGAAACTCACAGAAGTTATAGGCCATACGCTGAGTGACAGCCTGTTTGAAAGTCTCTGCGCACTTCGCGAGTCCGATCTTGAGTCTGGGCGGTCCGCTCCGCTATATCCGCTTACTTTCGAGAGCGTGTACGGTGATTATATTGATGATGTGTCCGAAAAGATCGAAAGCTTTATTCGAGCTGAGGTCGATCTCCAGATTCACGGCGACCACTACCTTTCTAGTATCATCGGTCAGCATTTCGTCGAACTCATCTTCGAGAGGTTGCACATGCATATTGCTGGAAAGCTCAGCGACTTATTGAGTGATCTAGGGATTGGTTCAAACGGTAATGCGCGCCACGCTGATCTACTGCCCCAGAATTTCTCCTCAAAGTACCGTGAGTTCATCCATTCGGTTGGTTTGTTCTTCTCGTACAACAGCCCTCTAGTCTCGGACATTCTTGAGGCTGATTCCTACGCCGAGGATCTTTCCGACTCTGATGATGAGTGGGAGCCTCTATCCCAGGGCATCCTTCATTATGATATAACGCTAACACCCAAAGGAGTCACAAGCGCATCAACCATCAAAGTAATGTCAAAAAACGGGAAGCTTGACCGATTCCCGGCGGGATCGGGAACGCCCGAGTCGGACGAGAGAAATTGACTGATGTAGAGTGAATTGGCAATCCGGACGGTTGCAGTGGGAATGCTACCCGCTGCGCGAAGGTCGTTATTGGGGACTCGGCCGGCGTATTGCGCAGACACCCAGTGATCCGCAGAGGTGAAAACGGTTATCACGTCTGTACTTCCGAGCACATCTTCGGAACAGAGCAGGGCATCGCGATGTGGATACCGGGACGGGTTCAGCAGCCTGTCACAGGCGACGCCCGTATGGTCGGACGGAAGCCCAGTCATCTTTGACACTACGTGGAACACCAACCGCTGCTTTCATGTTGAAGGTGACAAAAGTGCCGGCAGGTCCATCCGTGACAACGAGCTTGCTACTAGGCGAATGGAAGACGAGACCGCTATACGTAGTAGGAGTATACGGATTGACGGCCCCGGTTTCGTTCGTTGCATACTAGGTCCTCACTCTCCCATCGGGTGCGATCCTGGCAAGCGCTTTGGCGCCAAACGAAGTAGGGGCTTAGGAATTCACTTGGGTGTCGGTGGCTGTGTCCTGGATACCGTTGGCAACCAGTCCAGCGTCTTTCTGCACGGTAGCCAGGAACCTTCCCATATCTGTCTTGTACAGGACCTTCCGAGTTGCCGTGTCGTAAGTGATTATATAGTTAGGACCCGTCAAGTTGGCCCTGGAGGAGACAAAAGAGAGCGACGGTACTGGCGGTGAAGGACATGATGCCCGTTCTCGGGCCAAAATCAATCCCGGACACGTGAATTGTCTCGTTTTCGATAATACCCGGAAAAGTGATGATATTATAAGTAGCGGTATAGGGGTCATAGACAGTGACTGATGCGTTGAATGCGTTCCTAATATGCAGACCAGTCAATTAACCAGCTGGACGTGTGTGTTGTAGAACAAGCCGCACGAACCCAAAAATACACTTTGCAATGTTCCGAATCAAAATCGAGATTTTCTGGGTAGAGGAACGGCTCCTTCACTACAAAAGTACCGTTAAACGCCGGACAAGCAGCCGCGGGAATGGTGGCCCGGTAAAGCAAAGGGAGTACGACAAGGCCAATGAAGCCAAAAGAGGTCATCGTGAGATAGGAATTCTGATGAAATCAGGAGCTGCAAGAGATCGTGTTTTGTAGGGAAAACGTAAAACTAAAGTCTTCTTCTACATTTATATATATTTGGAAAGGAAGAATTTCCGGAGATGCCGGGTTACTGCATGGATCTTTTCCCTGACAAATCTCAGAGACTTGTAAGGCAATTATCCCCGCACTGCGCCTTCACGGGGTCAGGACCGGTGATTAACTTTACTCCAACCGCTGACGACTATCCCAATATTGAACTCGCATAGCGCACAATGGGCAATTACGAACCTATAAGCTATAGGGTATAAAATTGATAGTTCAGGCTTTTTCAAACCGTGTTATTGTGGAATATTGCCTACAGACAGCTCTACAGTGTGCGCGATTTGTGGAGCGTTGAGCCGGATTCGTAGAACCCTACCCACTTTACGTTGACGAATTAGCCACCCGGGAAAGACTATAGGAGGACTAATTGGTTGTTTGAATAATTGGTATGCGAATTCGGCGCGGGATGTCCGGAAGGTATTGGAAATCTGAGAAGGCCCGAATACATAGAACACGCGGAAGGCTTGCTAGCTAAACGTAGGACGACAGAAGAGCGGAACTTTTCGTCCGAATTAGACTCATTTCCCTCGGACGACGGGTCTTTCGATGTACGGAACGCGTTTAGCTCCGAGAGTGGGTATCCTCAAACACGCGGCAACCACCGCAGCCTTGAATATTATTTGTATAGAGAACTTCAACACCTGCTGCACGTCCAGCGGTGCCTAATCTTTTGCGTGGATGATGAAGGAGCCGGAATATGTATATCCGCGCATGTGTAGTGTATGGTCGTTCCGATCTTATCTCGGGCTTAAACCAGGCTCCATTGCGGGGAACGAAAACGAAACTACCTCTGGAAAACCTAGACATATTTTTAACTATATAAGTAGTTAGTTAAAAATATATACTCTATTAGAAGAAAGGTACTTTTCTTTAAAGATAGGCGTTAAGTAGAATCGAGCGTTGATTGGTAAGCGATAATACGGGATTCGGCACGTTAAGGTCCGGGATCCGGCACGCTAAGTTCCGGGGTCCGGTACGTTAAGCTAGTTACCCCGTTTACTGACGTCGAATTGTAGGTCTATAATACCAATGAGGATTAATTATCTATCGGATAGGCTTCATAGGGGAGGGGACCCTCCCCTGCGGCAATTACCCTCGGTGAGTGTGGACCAGTGTTATGCAGCGGACAAAAGTCCAACGTCTTTTTCTTGCAATGTCTGAATCCAATGCGAATGTTCTGGAAGGGTCGAAAGCGACTGTGGGTTTGCGAGTCGGAATTATTCTTTCGGCGCAATTTCACGACACCGGGCTCCTGAAGCGAGTAGAACTGCCACTACGATCCTGTTGCCTATTCTCCAGTCATGGACCTCCCTCCCTCCCTCCCTCCCCGGGCTCAAATAACTCGGGTCGAAGTTGCCAGAGGAGATCCTAGGGCAGTCGACACAGCCCGATTTAGTGGAGCTAGTGCCGCTTATGTTAAGCCCTGTAAATCAAAGAACCATGAGCGGTGTTAGGGCGTCGTCTGCGCGGACAGCTGGTTGTCATACGTGGCGCCTCATGCATTTTCACACAGATCGATACCTATTCACAACGGATCCACTAGATCTACTATATACCTACTGTTGACCGCGTCGCCAGCCTCAGATCCACGGATCCTCCCCCAACGCCCCTCCTAGTCCTTCAATTCACAGAGCTTAAAGTATACAGGACTAGCTCCACTGAACCAGGTCTAGTCGACTGCCTCAGGATCTCCCCTGGGGGTACCCGGGGTACCCGGGGGACGATTGGGGCGAGGGATACCCCCAGGGTACACCCCCTCCTCCGCGAAGCCCGCCATCAGACGGAAGTACCCGAGCGGACCCGGAGCTCAGTCTACTTTACCCTATCAGTGGCCTTGATTATTATGGAGTAATTTCAAGATGACGATAGTCTCAATCAAATTGTGAACTCGTACGTAATGGCGACGCGGCAATTAACAGCATTGTCTAGGCGGAAGCAAGGGCTCTACTTAGAGGGTGGAAGCCTATTTAAAGACGTTAGGATGTGGTTCATTACTCTTCACACCTCCAATTGCCCTACGCTATACAACTCAATCGTCTACAACATCACGGAAATGGCTGGAATTAATACATTTTTTCGGCTGTTACTCTTTTTAGCGCTGCCAATACATCTTAATGCATTCATTCCACATTATGGACTCTCTAAAGCAGTCCCCGAATTGCTAGATCCACCTCAGACCGCTGAGGTGTATCTCATTCGCCGATACTCGCATTCCAACACGGTCCTCACCGGAGGAAGGATAACCTTCCGGTTACCGATAAACGGCAATTCTACCGGAGGAGAGTTCACATTCTTCATGTACAGTTCTGGATCCGCTTCAAATGTCGCTGTCGTTCCCCATATCCACAAATATCATTACGAATGCTTTTTCAACATCAAAGGTCGCGTGGAAGTTTGGTCTCAACATGGAAATGGCATACAAGAAGCACGGGTGCTTACTCAAGGGGACTTTGGGTCGTGGGCGACCTACACGAACCACACTTTTCAATTCATTGACCCTGACTCCGAGGTGCTCGCTGTTGTTGCGCCGGGGGGGTTTGAGAAGTTATTGGACGTCATTGGCACGCCATGGAACACGACCACCAATACGCCATATTCAAATACCTATCTGGAAGGAAATAGTACTGGCGGTGGTGTACCAGCCTCCGAGCAAGAGAAACTTACGTACTTGGATGTTTGGTCTCAACCCAACTTTGTCCCACGGCGAGACATTTTGAACGGCACTGCACCGAGTAACGCAGCTTGGCACGACGGGCCCAACTACCTTGGAAATAACACCGACACTACGTACTGGGTCGCAAATGGATACGGACCTAAGTATCTCAATAAGGCCATGACCGGTTATTATCAGATTGTCCAGCCGCTCATTACTCCAGCGGCCTCGGGGAACTATAGCTTCACCGAATCGACCATTACGATCAACGGGCCACCACCAGATATATCGACGCTGCCCTATTTCAGCTTGCCTCATGGAAGCGCCTTCCTGGTGCTAGAGGGTACCCTTACCGTTCATGTCCAAGGATATGACGCGGTGACGCTTGTTTGGGGAGATGTGATGTATGTGCCTAAAAACACTAGCTTCACTTACTATACCTCAACACATTGGTGTAAATTTCTCTATGTCTCTGGCGGAGACAACTGCTTGGACACGAAGCTGATTGATAGCGGGGCTGCCTATAATAGCGTTGTCTTTCCTGCTAATTAAATTGGCACAATATGTAACTTCTATCCCTTCATGATGGGACACCCCTCGATATAGGACAGCCAAAGACGGAAAAAACAGGCAAGGATTACTGTAATGAAATTATTTGGAAGTTCCTCAATGCTCCAGCTGTAGATTCGCAGTTCGTGTGACCTGTTCTCGCACAAGGGGAGGCTCCCTGACAAGAGCAACCTCGCGAACCTAGAGCAGCGTGTGCGAATCCTCAAATCTGAGCGAATCATCAGCGATATACGCTTTGAGATGTTGGTCAAGAACAACGAGGCCATGCGTGAGCACATCGTTGCGCTATCTGCAAATTTGGTCTATCTACTAAGATTGAAGCCATGATCGCTGACTGTTCTATCCAAGACATCACAACAACACTTCCAGGGATCGAAACAAAGCCAAGAACCCGTACGAGCAGATTCTCTGCCCACTTCACGATATATCTACGGACAAGGAATTCAAGGCCTTCTTAAGATGCTTCCCGAGCTGTTCCACATGGCGGGTAGTTTCAATCGCCAGCCGCAATTCATATTTCACCATACTAAGTATCATACACCAGCTTCCCGGCTCGTTCCTATCTTACAGGCTCTCTGGTATGATGAGATCTCGGAGAATCTGAGGGATCAAAAGAATTCAGTGCATGAGTCCATGGGCTGCTGACCGCAGTTCACAAGTTGCACGTGCCTTAGATTGAAATGGCGCATTGAAGCTTGGAGCGTTTCGCACCATACATTGTTCAGGGCAGATTAGAAAAATCTTTAGAGTTACGAGGAGTAGAATGTACGCTCAAGGGCGACTGTTTCGGCTGGGGCATAAGGAATGAAAAGTCAATCTCATGATTTATCAACGAAACGATGCTCAATTCGATTAGTGTGAAGCAGAACATGTTGTCTCCAGTATCACCGTGAAATAGCACATCAGTCCATCGAGAACATTCGAGAGTCCGAGTCATTATTGCGATGCAAAACAAGTACTCTCAGGAAGCAGTCAGGTGATAATACCGAGAGATACTGTACTTCCCTAGGCCTATCGCAACGCATCTTCCTCACACAACCGCGAAGTCCGTGCGCTTCACCATTTCTTCCCCCCACACATTGCACACCGAACTACCGAATGACCTGACTAAACTAAACCAACCTCCAAAGCATCCGAGATGCATTTGACGAACGCCGAGTTCTTCGACATTGAGGAGCAGATCTACGAGCTGAGCAAACGGGTCCGCAGTCTCAAGGACGATAAACCCGTTACGGACTTGGAAAGGCGCATCCAGGAGATTGGAGATGAGCATAAGTCGGTAAAGGCGTATGTCAGGATGATGAGCGACGAGATGAAGTCAATGGGAGCGCGCTTGAAGGTCGTCGAGCTATCCGCGCGGTGAGTCCTTACTCTAAGATGCGAGATGCGAATGCTGACCTCTATAGAAACAACTACATCGTAGCTAATGCCGGGGTCCAGACATGTAATCTGGTATCCTCACCATTTCACAACGCTCTGGTCAATGAGCCTGCGCGTTCTCTTGGTGTGACCGCTCCGGCGCAAGCTAAGCTCTATCATTCTGGTACGGCTTGAAAATTAGCCATACTCACCGAATGTCTAGCTCTTCAGCCCGTTCCCACCAGCGGCCCTCCTACTTCAAGCACGCTTGCTTCCGCTACTGCCAACGAGAACCCCGAGTCTTCCAATCATCGCGCACTAGCGTACCGAAGCAAGAACACCAATAGGAAATCCAGGGGGAAGGCCAAGGTAGTCTCCCTAGTAGATCCCGATTATGGAGGCCAGTTGAGGCGACGAGAGGATGGAGAGTTCGACCGCATTGTGACAGAGATGGAAGCCGCAGAGAAGAAAGAAGAGAGACTGGCTGCAGCTCGTGAGGTGAAGAGCAAAGCTGAATTGGAGTCGATCGAAGCACGAATCGAGAACTTGAAGATGGAGAAACACCGGGAGAACTCAGAGTCTAGAGCTGCCAGCATGCACAAAAGAGTCGTATGGTCGCTAAGTTGGAAAGAGACCGAGTAGCCGAGGTGGAGGCGTCCTTCTCGCAGCTATACGGTCGCCGCACAGCTGAGATCCTGCTCCACGAGGGGCTCTCTGAGTATGGCGCCAACGAAGGGTACGCCAACTCCGCCGACGAGAACACATCCGATGGTGAGGGTCCCGGCAGCGGGTTGGAAGCCCTTCTGACAGGTATGTACGAGCCACCGCACGGATACAGCAATCCACTGCGGAGTTTCTCGTCGATCGAAGGCGACTGAAGGCGGGAGAGCGATGCTTCTGGCGCAATGGAGTTGCATATTTCCCTCAACTCAGGGCCTGAGATCCCTGGACATGAATTGAGTTTCCCCTGCTGAGATAGTCTCGTTGTATGGCATGAGAAACGAGTCTGACCCAGCTCGAACTGAACAGGCCACCGCTTCTGGACTCTGAATTCGTGACAAAGCACTTGCATTATCGCATGTTCAGGGAAGTGCTAGCGAAGAGGCTGTGAAAATCAAGCTCGCCAGATGGTGTGCCCATTTCAGGGCGAATATCGCGCGGGACGCCAGGAATGGGTAAGAAGCTTTCATCTTGTCGCACGTCTCCTCTGGAGATCCCAAACGCAAACCTACAACCCGTCGCAGACCTGTCTCAAGCCTCCACAGTCAACAATCTTTTGGCGACAGCGAGCGATGGTCGCAGGCAATGTAATTAAATCGAGGATTTCCGAATCGGTCGATACCGTATACGGCTCTTGGTACGCGCAGTCCAGGGTTGCGAAATCATCCCACGGAAAAGCGCCGTCCGCTGTCGTATTCGATCCGAGGTGGCGGTGACAGGTTGATACAGCCGGCATCCCGGGATCGTTCGCTTGGTTGCGCGGCGCAGGAACAACAGCCACATCGAGGCATGGCAATGCGCCACAAGCCGATAAGAGATGCCAGGCACCGCAACACCTGAAACACCACAAACCTTGGAAATATTGAGTTCCTGCCGCTGTTGCCTGATCACACAGAAGTACATACCCCTTTCACGAGAGGTCCCGTAAAGTTACCGATGGCAGCGGTATGGTGCGCATGCCGTGAGAACGTCCAAGCGTGCGAGAAGACCGTCGTGGGCGACCCTCCACGCTTTCTAATTGCTATCACTGCCCTCGTACGAAAGCAGGATCTCGGGCAGCGCGGCATCTTCCGTATACCGGCCGCACATGATGCAACTCTGCTGGCGTCTTGATTCGGGCCTTCCCCGAAAAAACCAAGTCGACGTTGGCCCACATAGATGGCCGCACGTAGCCGGCTAAGACCGAGTTTGAGCCTCAACACCACTGCTTCTATAATTGCACCGACGGCTTCTCCCGACGGTAGCGAGGTAACACGACGATGGTCCATGGCCGGCAGCCATCAGCCCGGGTGCTATAATTTCCCTCCATTGCCAGCAGCTCCCTGGTATCACTGATTTGTAGGTGACGCGATATTTCTCTTGCTGGCGCTATTGTTTCAACGCAAGTGGATCTCCAAGTCGACCAGGCTGACCAACCAAAGAGCCGGAAGTTTGTTGAGTCGCCATCACAGTCGCTCCGGAAGAGGTTGCCGTCGCCGGCGGGTTGCTGACACAGCGAATGGTCAACCAGGTTTCTGGTCGACGGAACAACATTCCAGGCTAGATGTCCTCCTAGGCTGATAACCCTGGAATGCCAACATTAGAAATTGGCGATAAATAGTCGCCGTGGATTTTCGATGCGAAATGCTGCGAGCCCGTTGCAGCGCATATCGGCTTTGCCCCTCGAAGTCGCATATGCGCAGAAAGCCACGCCCAGTATCTTGTGCATCCTCCTCGCCCCCATAGCCACCACCAGGCTGCAAATGTGGATGGACAATATCGTGCCCCTGATGATCTCGAAAGGCACGGTGATGGATCGGCGAAGGCAGTGATCATCATGCTCCTATAGCCCAATCAGGTAGGCGCTTAGCAGCACGCCCCTTGCCATCCTGCCCACCACGCTGCCGTCACCACAACTCTTTCCGCAAAGCAGCAAGTGCAATATCCTTGCCATCCATGCTGGCGTGCGTTTGGTATCTGACCTGGCCCGCGGTGCGGCCCATTTGTATCCCATCTTGCGAAGCGGACCCCCACTCTCGCGGGAGCCCCTTGGCAATCGTGAGGTGGCTCCAGCATCGATCTTTGTACTTCCACCACACTCGTGTCCTCGCAGCCACTGTGATCACACCTCGCGCCTCGCGTCTAGATCGTAAGATGCCGTAAGATCGTGTGGAAGGTGTGGCGGCAGAAGGCTGAGGATTCGGGTATGTAGCGCCCGTTCAAAGCCAGTAGCGCCCGTCCGATAAGACTTGCGGATCACCAAACCCATTCACTGGTTAGCCCCCGAGATCCGCATGCCACCCCTGCTAGCGCTTAGATAGCCCGGCGCTAGCCAGACGGAGCAGGTTAAGCGAGTTACATCATCACGGATTCGCGATGGAATTTTCAGCCTTAGAGCCCACGTCGACCCTACTCGGCCTGTGAACACCACGGCCCCATACACTTCGGCCCTGCGCTTCATGACTCCGATTCCTAAAACGGCCGTGTCTCGTTTCACGAGTCACCCGGCGCTGTCCTTGTCAAATACTTCGCGAGGTCGCCGTATTGCGGCTCAACAAATCCTGCCTTCGCCGCACGCCTAGCCAATTCCATCACTACCCTACAGGCAGTTTTGACAACAAATGGGCCTCTGATAAGAGTCTGCTAGAAGGGGCTATTTTTATGCGAGCTTGAACGCTGAGTGGTGGCCCACCATCCTGGCGTCATCACGCTGACCAGCAAGGTATCACAGAGCGGGTCAATCGAAATCCTGTTCACAACACATGGAAAAGCAATGTCGCGTTTCCTATTTTCGACTGGACCTGCGCTTGTGTACCTGCATCAGACGGGGCCACGGTTACGCGGCTGCTGCAGGTGGCACGGTGGCTGAGAAGATCAACCACCACCATCACAAGTAATGGCCCCCTCGGCGTTACACTTTGGGAAGGATGACCCACCAAAAGTATCATATCTCGGTGTTTCCATGCACCTCGCAAAAGGGGTGCTGTTACAAGTCAGTGAGTTTGTGAAGGAGAAAATGATGGGTCTGGTTATCGCCGCGAGAATAGGATGGGCTCATCAGTGGCCGATGCTACCTAGCCTGGGAGCTTCTAGTGCTGGCACCATGCTTCCCCACGAGGACGACAGGGCTCCTGACCAATGCCTGTCTGGCACGATGGAGGAAGCTCGGTCAATTCGTGTGGCAGACACCCAGGCTGCAAGCATTCCTCAGCCTCGACCGAACACGCTATCAGTGAGCAATATCGGTGCCTCAGCGCTATCTCCATCCGAATTGGGACTGCTCAGACGAGATAGCTCGCCGTGTCTATTATCAGACCTCCAGCTGAGGTGCCGGATAGCCCCGTAAGATGTCACATACCATGCATAGTGGAAATGAACAGTTCCATCGGGCCCCAGCACAGAGTGGCAGTGGCTCACTGCCTCCCCAGCCCAGTTCCATCTTTCCTCTCAATCTCCAATTCATACACTCCTACACATTCGTTTGTTGGGTTTTTGCAAGTTCCGCCCTTGCTGGGTGGTCGTCCCTCGTTATTCGACTTTTCCTTTGGACCGCCTAATGTTTCCTTTGATCGGACGACTTCCGATCACCGTCGACATGTTTTCATATCTGTGTCTAATCTTTTCATTAATTGTTGCAACCTTTGCTTCTCCGTACGACCCCAGAGAACTAAACTATAATCTTAATCAAAACCAATCGGCCACGCATCCCTTGGACTACTGGGGCTCCTGGGAGAACCATACATTCAACCCTTCACCAGAGAACTGGAGATTTCCCTTCTACACATTCTTCCTCGATAGGTAAGATCATCGTTTCACAAATATGCAACACGTGGTACTGACAGGCGATGGTCTAGGTTCACGAACGGCGACCCGACCAATGACAATGCGAACGGCACCGTCTTCGAACAAGACCTTTACAGCAACCAGTTCCGCCACGGGGGAGATGTTGCTGGTCTCCTAGACTCCCTTGACTACCTCCAAGGCCTCGGTATCAAAGGGCTGTACATCGCTGGCTCCGCGTTCATCAATCAGCCATGGACCGCGGACTCGTTCTCGCCGCTCGATCTTACCGTCCTCGACCACCACTACGGCACCATCGAAGAATGGAGGGATGTCATACAGGAGATCCACAATCGTGGGATGTATGTGATTCTGGACAACACGTTCGCGACGATGGGTGATCTCATCGGCTTCGAGGGATATCTGAACGACACCGCGCCTTTCACACTCCAGGAACACAAGACGGTCTGGAAGGGCGAGCGACGCTACCTCGACTTCGATATCGGCAACGAATACAACCAGACATGCGAGTACCCAAGGTTCTGGAACGAGACAGGGTTCCGCATTGATGCGGTGTACACAGACCAGATGAAGGGTTGCTACAACAGGTAAGTGACCGTCCCGATACAAAGATTTATATGAACAACAGACTGACCTGGAGCAAGCGACTTCGACCAGTACGGGGACACCGAGGCTTTCGGCGTCTACCCCGATTTCCAACGTCAAATCACCAAGTAAGCTGTCCTCGTCTTATCGTTAGGAAGCGTCTCACTAATATGTACAGGTTCGCTTCCGTCCAGGACAGGTTGCGCGAGTGGATCCCGTCGGTGCGCGAACGCATCCAGCACTTCTCGTGCATCGCGATCAACATGCTCGACATTGATGGTTTCCGCTTCGATAAGGCTACCCAGGTTACCGTCGACGCGCAAGGAGAGTTTGGCAAGCACATCCGCGAGTGCGCACGCGCTCTAGGAAAAAAAAATTTCTTCATGCCGGGGGAGATCACTGGTGGTAACACCTTCGCTTCAATCTACCTTGGTAGAGGTCGGCAACCGGACATGCTCCCACCCAACTTGACTTATGCTGTCGCTCTTACGAACCAGTCTGATGACAAGTACTTCATTCGCGAAGATGGTAAAGGCGCGCTCGATGGTGTGTTATTCCTCCCCTTTTTATATTTCTCAGCTCTAACTGCTATTATCCAGCTGCGGCCTTCCATTACACAATATATCGATCGCTAACTCGCTTTCTCGGTATGGACGGTAATCTCAAGGCTGGTTATGATGCGCCGTTGAACTGGGTTGATGCTTGGAATACCATGCTCATGACGAACGACCTGGTGAATGCGAACACCGGAGTATTCGATCCTCGTCACATGTACGGCGTTACCAACCAGGATGTGTTCCGATGGCCTGCGATCACGAACGGGACTCAGAGGATGCTCTTGGGTCTTTTCATCACCACGATCCACCTTCCCGGTATTCCGAAGCTCACTTGGGGAGAAGAACAGTGAGTTTGACGTGCTTTACCTAATAAAGTATCATCTGACCATTATTGCAGAGCCTTCTACGTGCTTGACAGTACCGCTGACAACTATATCTACGGCCGCCAGGCTATGACGAGCTCCATTGCGTGGCAGATGCACGGCTGCTATGCTCTGGGGTCCAGCCAGTACTATCATATGCCCTTGGATGCAGCACGGCGCGGTTGTGAGGATGAGGGCGTCAGTCTCGACCATCGCGATCCTTCCCACCCAGTGCACAACATCGTCAAGCACATGTACCACCTCCGAGAGAACTACCCAGTGATCAATGACGGGTGGTTCCTCCAGCAACTGTCAAACCAGACTTACGAAGTTCAGTATCCTGGTAGCTCTGGTGTCGAGACCGAAACTGGTCTTTGGAGTGTTGCTCGGCGAATGTTCCCCGATGCTCAGAACCTGACAGGACCACCCATGGTCTGGTTAGTCTACAACAACAAGAACGCATCTTCTACATTCGAGTTCAATTGTTCGGATCCCAACGAAGCCCTTGTGTCCGCCTTCGACGAGGGAGACGTGGTCAAAAACCTCTTCTATCCGTACGACGAGATCACACTCGGACCGGCCTTCGAAGCACCTGGGTTCAACGGATCTTCACGGAAGGTCGGATGCGTCAACACGCTGGAGATGAAGTCCTACGACTTCCGTGCATATGTCCTGAAGGATGATTTCGTCGCACCTCGTCCAATGATCACTCAGTTCGTACCTGGGCACGACGCGCGACTGACCTCCAAAGTTGCTGCTGGCCTTCAAGAAGACATCGATATCGAACTCCACTTCACTACTGAGATGAACTGCAACAATACCGCCTCGGTACTTGAGATTGCTTCAAGCACGGAAGATCTTCGCGTTGCGCAACTTGACCTTGATACCATTCAGTGCATCAAGTTGGGCAATGAGAACATCACCCACCCAGAGTTTGTTGCCGCAATGCCTACTACGTGGGTCTTCAAGGCTAAACTCACGAACGTCTCCAATGGTATCCATACTCTGACCGTACGCAATGCCACTACTCCAGACGGAGCAACCACCGGCTCCGCCGATACGTTCATGTTCCGTGTCGGACAGTCGGACAACCCTATGGTCTTTCCGAGGACAGCCAACTACACTCGCGCTTTGATCCACAAGGACAACGACAAAATGTGGATCTCACACAAGGCAGCTGGAGCGAACAAGTGGCGATACTCGCTCACCTGGGGCTCCTCATGGAGTGACTGGGCTGACTACCATGGCGGCAACGACACTCTCCAGACACAGGCGTGGTCTGGTACGAAAGCGCAAGGTTGGACAGACGAGCACATCATCGCGCAGTACTGGGGCAAGATGGCCGGTAGCAGCGCCGTCGTTCAGCAGGCCGATCTTGAGCGACAAGATGATCCGCCTCGCCGGTTCCCACACCTCTTCGCCAACGGCCCCTTCAACCAGTACGGCTTCGACGCAGGCCTCAAAAACGAAATGAGCATGGGCAAGGACGGGCTTTGGAGGTTCCACTTCATGAGCGAGTGGCCAGACATGTTCCAGCTCAACGTGTGGGGCATGAACCCAGATGGACAGCCAGACACGACCGGCGTCTACGGAGACATTGACAACGACGGCGTTCTCGATCGCTTGCCCCCTAGCTCGCTGTCCAAGCTCGCCATCAACATCACTTCGGTGCCACCC
>JAFHBV010000326.1:0-42169 GCA_019022785.1 Pseudomonodictys pantanalensis | reverse complement strand
AACAAACTCTGGACCCGCAGACTCATCTTCCCCCCACCCCTCCTCTCCACCGCAATCAAGACCTACCTAACCTTCGTCCCTCCACCATCCCCGCGCCTCACAGCCGTCCTCGGCTTCCTCCGCGCACCCCCTACAGCACCCGTCCCAGGAGCCCCCATGATCATGCTCGCGCTCAACTACTTCGGTCCCAAGGAAGAAGCCGAGCAAGCATGCGCCCTAACCTTCGACGAAGACATTGTAAAAGGCGCAATGGCGACAACAACAATGGTAGAATGGAGCACCATGAACGACGGCTTCGCCCCGCTAAACCGCCACGGCGGCTACAAGGACTTCCACTCCGCCTTCCTCAAGTCCATCTCCGCGTCCAGCATCGAATCCGCTTTCCACCGCTGGGTAAGCTTCACTGGCGCGAACATGAAAGCCCGTGGAGCGAGCTATGTCGTCATGGGCTCGTCGCATACGGAAGCTCTGGCCCGGAACGCTGACAGGAATAACTTCTTTTGTGGTAGGGATCGGGGCATCTATGCGAATGCTACGCCGTGGTACGCTGAGGTGGCGGAGAAGGAAGAAGCGGATGCGTTTGGGAAAGGAGTGGTTGAGAGTTTGAGGGAGGAGGATAGGAAGGAGGGAAGGAGGGACTGGGGGTTTGCTAATAATTGGAAGGAGGGGATGAGTGGGGAGGAGATTTTTGGGGAGAGGGTGGAAGAAGCGAGGAGGGCGAAGGGTGTTTGGGATAGGGAGGGACTGGGGTGGAGTCCGGTGGTTGAGGGATGGTAGCCTCTCTTACATTAATTGATGGACGTTGTGCAGTGATGAAACCCTAGTATTGCCGAATCGGTTGTACTGAACCGTACCTGTGTTTATACAGATTTGTGAATCGGCCTGCCTGCTTCTTGATGCCTCGTCTCTCCTAATCATACATAATCGTGACAATGCACAATATCATACAATATCAGGCGTCCCGCCGTCTTCACTCGGGTGCACATCCTCCTCATAACGCGATTGAGACTCACGACCTGCTCTTCCCCAGCTCGCTCTGCGCCGTTGACGTAGGTCCACCCTTGACTCGCTCGCCGCCCGTAATCTTCTTCTCGCCTTCTGTGATGTCATGCAGAGCCTGGCTTGTAATCGGCTCGCCAGCATGTTGCTGCGCTTTTGCCGTCGGTCCTTTCTTCACTGCGTCAGGTTAGTATACACGCCATACACAATTGGTGCTGAGAATACGTACCAGGGTCATCACTCCCCGTAATCTCCTTCTCCTTCTCCGTGATCTTCGAAATCGTCTCGCTATCCAGTACGCCCGAGGCCCCTGCCTGTCCCTCGCGTGCCTTTGAGAAGACACTCTGCGCAATCGCCGTTGGCCCTCCCGGGATCGGGCCCTCCTGACCAGTGATGGTCTTCTCGCCGGCAGTTATGGCGCTCATGATTTCACTCGTGAGTTCCTGGCCAGCGTGAGCCTGTGCGGCTGCGGTTGGGCCTCCGGCAACGGGGTCGTTCTTCTTCGTGATTTCCTTCTCCGCGGCAGTGATCTGGCTGATCAAGTCGGAGCTAACGATTGCAGCCATGGCGCGTGTTGTTGTTGCAAAGTTGCGGTAGTGGTGGTGGAAATGGGAACTGGTTGAGAGGATTGGGGTTGCAGGTCGTGAAGGTGTGATGAATCGGGAGAGGCGAAGGAGTTTTGTCGACATTTTATTTCAGAGGAACGGACTTTATGCCGGAGGAAGGCGTCTGCTAATGCGTTTGTGCGAAGGGGAAGATCGAGGGAGAATGAGGAAGTGATCTCGTAAGACTGAGGGTGGGGAAGGAGAGGTTGTTAGGGAGGACATTCTGTGGAGAATGGAAAAATATGGTGTTGTGGATGCGTCATGCAGGTACGAGACAGGGGTTACCAGCGATGACTTTCCCAATTTACGATGCTTGTTGAGCCTCATCGACGATATATGGATGTGGTGATGTCATGGTGAGGTTTCCTGTTTGGGGCTAGTGCCCGATACACCAACTCGTCTGTTCGCAACCTTCTTCCTCGGTTCCAGTTGCTAATATCACCTTTGGAGACATGTATCTGAACGAGAGATATCTTACCCTATGGAAGAGAGCACTCGAGTTACGAAGATGCCGTTTCCCAAGTCTGATCTCTCCAATGAGGGCAAGGTATCGGGGATTGCGGAGTTAGTCCGGATACCTCATATGCAACTGAACGGACGAGCCAGGAGCATTGCCTGTGTATGGAGCCGATATGGAAAAATCTCGGTTCTATGATGGAGTTAACGTAGGGCGCCCTTTCAACTTCCCAATGCTAAAGGACTTAAGGCATGGCACCTTTGCGGGGAACAAGTATAAAGAGGCTGCAAGTCCCAAAGCCAAGATGTACAAAATCACTCCCCGTCGTCTACTTCTATATACCGCTTTAACACATTCTCTTCCACGTCAACCATCACCCAGATACAAATCCAGAATGGCCTTTCCCCCGCCCCCAGTCCCAAAGTCCGTCCTCGGCCGTCACCGCATCCTCGCGCCCACCGCAGGCGTCAAAGTGTCCCCTCTATGTCTCGGTGCCATGAATTTTGGCGAATCCTGGTCCTCCGTCCTTGGCGAATGCTCCAAGGAAACTGCCTTCTCCATGCTGGACTATTTCTACCAAAACGGCGGCAACTTCATCGACACAGCCGTAAACTACCAATTCGGAGAGAGCGAGCAATGGCTAGGCGAGTGGATGGAAGCCAGAGGGAACCGAGATGAGATGGTGATAGCGACAAAGTTCACGGGGGGACAAATGCCGCATCTAGGCGACAAGGTGCTTCAGAGTAACTTTGCGGGCAACAGTGCGAAGAATATCCATACGAGCGTGGAGAGGAGTCTAAAGCAGTTGAAGACGGACTACATTGATCTGGTAAGTGATGGCTCCTTCGTTCCTTCTTTGCTCTACATTTTCCATGGAAGAGTATAGACAACTGCTGACAGTGTCGCAGTACTACCTCCACCTCTGGGAGTCCAGCACTTCCATCCCCGAAATCATGCATGCCCTCAACGACCTGTGTGTCGCACGCAAGGTAATCTACCTAGCCGTCAGCGACACGCCCGCCTGGATCGTTGCCAAAGCAAACGCCTATGCCCGTCAGCACGGCCTGCGCACCTTCACGGTGTACCAGGGTCGATGGAGCGTCGCTGAACGCGACTTCGAGCGCGACATTATACCTATGTGCATGGACGAGGGTATGGCACTCGCACCGTGGGGCGCGTTGGGAGGTGGCTGGTTCCGCACCAAGGAGCAACGCAGTGCTGCAGAGAAAGTTGGTGGCCGGCAGATGAAGACGTATACCAGCGGGAAGGAGGAGGAGGTATGCGACTTGCTGGAGAAAATGGCCAACGAAAAGGGAACGGCGATGACCAGCGTCGCATTAGCATACGTGCTCCACAAAGCACCCTACGTCTTCCCCATTGTCGGCGGACGGAAAGTCGAACACCTCAAAGGCAATATCGAGGCCCTTTCTCTCAAACTGTCTGACGAAGAAATGAAGCAACTAGACAATGCTAGCGGTTTCAACATTGGATTTCCCTTCAATTTGTTCAATGGGGAGAATCGAATGGTACTGGGGCCAGAGGATAACGCGTTTGGAGCACGTAGTGGCTTCTTTGACTATGTAGCCAAACCCAAGGCTATCCCGCCCCACGAAGGCCCGCTAGACAAAAGAGCAGGCGGGCTGAAGCCGCCGCTAGCGCAGGCACAGGCACACGAGCAGAAGGAGAAGGAGAAGGAGAAACAGTAGGTGTACATGTGAAGTGCAGCTACGCGAAGGCTCACTGTTGGAGAGGACTTAGGGTGCGAGTCACTGCAAACGAAGTCAAAGGTGCATTATGAATACTACGAGCCCTAGGTCATTCAATTCATTCTGATGTGTTGAACCCAACTCCCAATCTCTTTTTCCTATTGCTCCTCCTACTTCGGCACCGCCGTATTCTGGTATTCCTCCACCCTCTGTACAGCTCCAAAGCGCTTCTTTCCCTGGTCGAAGACGGCATAGATGCCTGTGGCTGTCAGCTCTGCATACGCCATCTACTTCTGCCTAAGCGCACCTTTCAGCCACGTGTCGCCCAAGATATCAAAGTCGTTCTTGCCCCTACTCTGAATCCCACCGTACCTTGAGTCGCGGGCGCCAAGTCAGTATCAAATACTGTCTTACACAGAAAAGTGGGAAGTGAATGTTCACTTCTACCCGGGAGTTACGTACTGCATTCCGCCGCCACAGGCTGCGAAGCCAAAGTCCTCCTTCTGCACCTCGAAGCACTTCGTCCCTACAGCGAACGCCACATTAGGCAACTTGTCGACAGGCGTGCCGATCGGAAAGACCCAGCCTTGGTTCTTTGGGTCAAACTTTCCGCCGGGTATCTTGGAGTAGATCGCTTCGCAGACCTTGTCGTCGACGAGTGCGAGCGTAGTCCCGGTATCTGCGATCGCTGTGTTCCCGGGACGAGGTATGGTATTGCCACCTACGATGGCGCATTCGGACTTGAATTGCCAAAAGCCCTTTGATGTGTCGATATCAACGTAGTGCGGCTCTCCGCCTCCGCAGCGCTTGATGACGTCTTGGTCGATGTAGCCGAATGTGTAGAAGGACTCGCCTTTGTCGGCATCGTCCTTGTCGCGCCAGCTGCCTAGATAACACGTGAACAGCTCTTCGCCCTCTTCGATGTCATCTTGGCCCATCATGTTCTCGACGGGCGTTTTGACAGGCTTCGGTTTCACAGTGTTGATCTTGCCGAAGGCTAGACCGAGGAGTCCGTCGCCTTTTCCTTTCGTGAATTGAGGGGAGAGCTTTGAGGCGAGTTCGATGGCTTGGTTCTCGACGCAAAGGCCACCGAGGGTCACGTTGTCGGTGCCGACGATACCAGAGGCCGTGGAGCCGTCGCCATAGCGGATCTGCCATTTGGACGAGGACATTTGCTTGTAGGATGTCGACTTCTTGGGATCAAAGACGTTATGCTGCGAGGCGAGGCCGGCGGCTTTAGTCTCTTTGGGGAGTGCTGTCGACCACACCTAGCCTTGTGTCAACATGTCATCATCCATACTTGCATGTCGCGGGGGGAATTGAAAACGGATGAGTGAACGTGTGTACCTAGAGGTCCGAGCTACCAGTGTCGAAGTGCAAATTCATGGTCTGCGGGGGTGTGCCAATCTCCACTGGACAAATGTACAAAGCGTCATTCTGCTGATCGTCTGCCTTGACTTCGCCCGGTTTGCCGTCTTCAACCTTCCTCAGGACCGGTTTCATGTCTTTCTTTCCCTTGGGCTTAAACACGTTCTTGAGGCTCTTGGTAGCTACGTCGAGCTTTTGATAAGGCCCTTCGGTCGTGGGTGCAAAGTCATCTGTCCTAAAGTGTCAGTCGTGCGCCAAGGGACGGTGTTGTTCAGGTTAGCTAGAGGAGAGATTCAGTGGTAGAGACGTAGAGACTTGCATTTTTTTAATAAGCTCGCGTAGCTTTTGAGCCCTGCTTTCTCGCATGTGGGATTCGGCTTGACGTTGATGCGCTTCAGTTCTCTGCCAGCTTTCTGCGTCGCCATGTTCTGGTGAATGGGAACGGTCCTCGCTTCGTAAGTGGCCGATTCCCAGATGTGCAACACCGAATGTACGGAATGCTGGAAAACGAGGAAGGGATGAGTCGAAGGAGAGCTGCGCAAAGTGTGGGTGTGGAGATGATGCTGGATAGTGGGTTTTGTATATGAGAGGATCGGGAGGATGGATTCGAGTAGAGGAATAATTATACGATGCTTAGGAGCCGGAAGATGAACGAAGAGTGCAGCTCAAGTTGAGGTGACGGGTAGCCGGGGACACCACGCCATTTTGCGATGGTGCCTTCCAGTGCGCTTCGCACTACCCAGGGAGCATTTGGAGACACGAGGGAAGAACCATTTGTACGGTCAGCAAGAGGCACGGACGTTAGGAAATCACATCTCATTCAGACTAGACCTATGAAGGGGATTTAAGGAGATATGGCAATGAACCTAGAACGCACAAAACTAGACAACTTAGCGCCAAGCCAGGATGAGACGCCCTTCAGCGGCTACCCAGACCCGACTCGAAGGAGTGTGCGGCCAGACGCCATGTAAGGAGCGTGGTTTGCTCGGAAAGAGGAGTGTACCCAAGATACCATTCACCGCAACCCGAAGAAAGATAATTGAAGACCCGTAAGATACCACAACCCGAATCCAGCCAGACCGTGGCTACACCTTCAGCTTATCCATATGCCTCTTGACCCTTTGACAGATGTTTGATGCAGCTTCAGGGCATCTCCTCGTCGCTGGCATCAAGGATATCGTACTCCTCATCGGTCATGAACCCATCATCGCTGGAAATGGAGCGGATCTCGACGCTCTCGGCGTCCTCGAAGAACTCCTCATCGGACTGCTCGGTCACAGTGGCGGTGGCAGGCTCGGATCGGGGAGACTCGGGCTGCGCGGCAACAGCTTCATGTGTGCTGGAAGCTGGCGACTCCTTGTCGAGTTGCGGGAAGATCATCCCACTCTGTGACTGAGCCGGCTGCTGGGGTGCTGCCTCGGCTGCAGCCTCTGAGCTTGCGTCCTTCATCTCCTTCGCCCACTCCTCCTTCGACCACTTACGGACAGCGGGGCTAAAGTGTTCGTAGACCTGCGGAGGAAAAACTGTTGGAGGATTAACCGACGAAGGCTCGACCGTTGGAAGCTCGGCAGTTTCCTGTTGAATCTCGGGAGTCTTGGTCTGCTCAGTGACGGCCTGCTGCAAAGCAGTATACGCCTCAGCCTCCTTGCGGCGAGTCTCGAGCAGGCGCTCAACAGCTGCCTTGCGCACTTTCTGGATGCGGAGCATCTTCTCACGCTCGATTTTTTCAACAAGACGAGTTTGGCTCTCCTTCTCGTCGACGTGGAGCTTCATCTTCTTCAGGCGCTCCAGAGCTTCCTCTTGGATGCGAGCTGTGCGATCGCCGTCGGACTTGGCCTTCTCTAGTCGCAGAGCCTGCGCTCGGGCACGCTGCATATGCATCTGCCTGAAGTAGTTCATGCTTGGAGCAGGCGAGGAGCAGGAGGCTTCGGCGATCTCGGCAACGGGAGCAGACGAAGCAGCAGGAACCGGAGGGCTCACGACCTGGATGTCGCACCACAGACGGTGACCAAAGGGCGAGCCCTCGGCGGTCTTCAGACGCCAGTAGGAAATGGCGGTGCCTTCGCGGATAGGAGCCTTCATGACGATACGGAAAGCGACTTCTTCACCAGGCCCAACAGGCCGGCCAAGAACATTGCTCTCGCTAGCCTCGGCGAGATCGCTCTGGCTGAGCGGTTGAGTGTTGTCAATGTTGAGCATGTTGTCTCCTCCGACATGGCGCACGCTGCAGCCAGCAGGCCACACGTTTGGACCAGGGTTGCGCAGAGTCCAAACTTGGACAAACTGGTAGCCAGCGCAAATCTTCGAGCCGTCGGGAATGGTATCACGGATGAAATGGGCGTCGAGCTCGACCTTAGAGTCGGACTTGGGAATGGCGACTGGCTCAGACTTGACGGGCGGAACATCCTCAGCAGGCATGGCAGGGGCCGACAGAAGGTCCTGAACTGTGATCTTCTCCTGAATTGGCTCGGAGAGGAGATCACGAATCTCGATCTTCTCCTTGGGCTTGGCCTGAGGCTCCTCGGTGGGCTTAACGTCTACAATCGTCTGAACCTGGGTGGCGGCGTTGGCTGAAGAGGCGAGAGAAGTGGTTTCAGTTGCAGTCGAGCGGCAAGCAGGCTGGCGATCGCCGACACGCGTGATAGACTTTCCGTTTTTGTCCTCGTTCAAGGTAGTGACGCTAACGCTACGAACGGGCCGCTTGAACTTGATGAGCGGGTGAGTGTGGTTGTGCCTATTCGAAGGATGGGACTCGCAGTTGGCGCAGAAGTCTGTGTCGTGGCACACGGCACACTTGTAGCGAATGCCCTCAATGTAGGAGACATTCTCCTTGTCCTTGCACAGAGGTCCGTCGCAGTAGATGCCGTAGTGCCTATTGCCAGTAGTGGCAGGCTCTGCAAGAGGCTCGTAGATGGGCACGAAGCGGTGCCCGGGGTGGATGAACTTGGCGCTCTTCACACACTCGGCACAGAAGTCCCAGTCGGGGCAGTTCAAGCACTTGTGGCGCACGCCGTAGATGAACTTCTCGCAGCCGTCGCACACGGCTGAGTGGCGCACATTGCGGCCGGCGTTGCAGAGGAAGTCAGCCAAAGCGGGCATGACGGTCTCGGAAGTTGCAGCCTTGAAGGCATGGGCGGGGTGGTGGCCGTGCTTGTTGCTGACATGGCAGTCCATGCAGAGATCATAGTCCTCGCAAGACGTGCAGGTAACGAATTCCTTCTCAGGAAGAACTGCTCGAGTTAGTGTGAGTCTCGCATGGTTAAATACGCACATACCTTTGACACAGCAGTTGCAGGTGCGGCTTGGCTCCTCAGGCTCCTGGGGCTCGTCGCGAGTAGGCTCGACGATCGGCTGCTTCTCCTCTGTGAATGCGCCTGGCATTTCTTGCTCAAATTGAGGCTGGGGCTGGGGTTTGGGCGCAACACGCTCCGTGGTGCTGTTGACGACGCAGCCATTCTTCACGAAACGCTTAATCATCCAGTGACCAGCTCCAGGGCAGTGGATACCAGAATCGACGCATGACGGGCAGAGGTCATAGTCGCCGTGGTCGCAGATGCTGCAGTGGAAGTGCTCGTCTTCCATGGGGAGGTTGCAGTTGTTGCAGTAGACGACCCAGGACGTCTGGACGGACTCCGTCTTGGGCCGGAAAGCGAGATCAGTGTTGCGAGAAGCAGCTGCGAGGCTGCCGAAGAAGCCTAGATGTATTAGTTGAAGTTCACGGTATATGGATCGATATGGCTTACTCTGACGAGCGAGGAAGGGCTGAGGCACAGGCGCCTCACCCTGGATCACAGCATCAGCCTGGTAGGGCATGGCTGGGACGATTGGGCTCACACGGGTGGGCTCAACAGTTGGTATCGGTGCAGGTGGAGGGTTGCGGTCGATTGGGGTTCGCGCGATGATGGGCGAAACTTGTACGACTTGGGGAGAGAGGGTCTCGGCGCTCATGCGGTGAAGGGAGCTCGGCGGGCTGATGGGGGCTTCCGGTACTGGGGCGGCGGGCTGAGCTGGCTGGAAAGCGGCCTCATTCACCCTCCCGGGGATGGTAGCCCGCAGACGAAGCTTGAGCTTTGCTTTCGCCGCGCGGAAGAGCGTCTTGTAGACCTGCGGCTTATTGGACTCTAGGGTGACGTAGGCGCCTGCGCTGTCGGAGTAGCGCTCGAAGACGATCTCCTCGTCGGCAGGGACCTGCAGCAGAGCTTGGAGCTGTAGAAAGAAGGTACAGTCAGTATTGTGCTCATCTCAGGCTGGATGCGAGCTCCCATCGCGGTGAAGCTAGGCTGCCGCCAGCCCACCCGAAGGAAGCCGCGAGGACAACGCACCTTGGCTGGAAGCACATTGGCCCCGAGATCGCGCAGCGGGATCTTGAACTTCTTGGTGTTGCCCTCGAACTGGACCTTGACCACGATAAGAGTGTCGAGCGTCACCGGGACGTTGGTCGCCATGATGCTGATCGAGTGAGGCTGACGACGTAATCAGGCGGCGGAGTGAGGGGTACGACACCGCGCAGTGGGTGTGCTGGTGTTGCTGCGACCGCAGTTAGATAAAGGAAAGAGCGTATCGTGTGGTTGTGGGAGATGGGGTTGATGAAGGGAGAGGATGGAGGGGGGAAGAGGTGGAGGTGAGGTGAGGTCGTGGGAGGAGCTGGGTGCCTAGAGAGGCGGTGGCACGGGCACGGGCGCGGTACAGTAGCGGCTCTCTTACCAACGGTGGGTAGCTTGCACAGGCTGGTTCCAACCACACAGGCACCGAAGGCGTCGTCAGCGTGAAAGGCGGACTCTGCAAGCGAAAGGAGCGGGCAGACACGACAGCTGAGGAGGCTCGGTCGTGAACAGGCAGCTCTTGAGCCGGTCGGATGACGACGGGCTGCACGTGAGCCGCCCGTTTCACCAATACTCGGGTAGGGCCAAGACTGGTAACGCGCGAGGGGCCGGGAGAACGATAACCACTCGCTTTGTAACGCAAGCAGAGCGCGAAGGTGCGCCGAGTGAGTACAAGAGAGAATGGCACAGATACGAGTTGATTTGCTGTCACCCGGAGCACAAGGGACTCGCGGATGGGGAACGACCGCATCAATGTGGCTCGATCTGGGGGACTACAAGAACTCCACCCATCAGCAGAGCCGCAACATCGATCGCCATCCCAGGCTCAAACAGCCTTTCTGCCTCATGGCGTGCAGGAGCTTAAGAGCCGGTGAGCATTGAGCTTTGAGCCATGGGCTGGCTCTAGGCACCTGCTTCGTCCACGCGTGTCGTCTCAAGCAAGGAACGATTACTGATAGGGGAGACTAGAGCATTCCTTCGGTCTGTGTTAGCTACCAACGCGAGGCAAAGTGCGCATAAGCATAGCTTTAGTCGTCTTCATTCTTTCATGCCATGGCACGGTATTCAGGTGTTCAGCTGAAAGCCTGAGGAAAGCAGGAACCTCGGCCGGTGAGCGGCGATAAGATGCCCGATAAGCCACTGTATCTTAGTCAGCCGCGCTACCCTGAGCCTCGAAAATTTAGCTCGACCAAAAGTTCGTGTGTACCCCACGACGACAAGCCCGCAATGTCGACGACTACCGAGACAGTGACCAAAGAGGAGGCCAAGTTGACTAGGAAGAAGGAGAAGAAAGAACGCAAGGAAAGGAAGCTCTCAGAATCCGCACGCGTCGAGGAGCCCATTGAGCAAGATGTTTCCGCCGACGACAAGCCCCAGTCAGCCAAAAAGCGCAAACGCGAGACCCTGCCCGATGAGATTGAAATCGACGTCACCCTCGACGAACCTCTGTCCAAGAAAGCCGCCCGCAAAGCCAAGAAGGCGAAAGTAGCACCCACATCCACCGCCAACGGTTCTACCACACCCTCCGCCGCAAAAGATAGAGAAACTGCAACATCGAAGGAATCCGCCTCCAAGTCATCCGAGTTCTCCGTCTGGATCGGCAACCTCCCGTGGACCGCCACAAAAGACACCCTCCGCACCTTCCTCAGCTCCAACGCCGAGATCAAGCCAGAAGATATCACGCGTGTACATATGCCCGCGCCCAAAGCCCCGCCGCGCGCGAACTGGACAACCGCAAAACCCACAAACAAGGGGTTCGCATACGTAGACTTTGCGACGCAATTGGCTCTGTATGCAGCCATTGCACTTACAGAGACAAAGATGGATGGGAGGGCACTCTTGATAAAGCATGCGAAGAACTTTGAGGGCAGGCCGGATAAGCCAAAAGCCGAGGAAGGCGGAGAGGAGCGGGGCACCAAAGCGGAGAAGAGTGGGAAGGAGCCGAGTAGGAAAATCTTTGTGGGAAATCTGGCATTTGAAACGAGCAAAGAAGACCTCGAGGAGCACTTCGCGCAATGTGGGACGGTGGAGGGTATACACATGGCCACGTTCGAGGATACGGGCAAGTGCAAGGGCTTTGCCTGGGTGACCTTCACAGACGTCGAAGCCGCAACGTCCGCGGTGAACGGCTACATCTACAAAGACGCCGACCCTGAGGATACCGCCTCCGAAGACGAACAAGCCACGCCCAAGAAACAGAAGAAGCGCAAGTGGCACCTTAACAGGTTCATGGGCCGCGAGCTGCGCTGCGAATATGCCGAGGACCCCGCCACGAGATACCAGAAGCGCTTCGGCAAGGAGAAGAATGAAGACGCCCATGCTAGGCCGGCTGAGCCGGTGGTGGAGGACCGCAAGGCCAGACTTGAGAGGATGAGGAAGAAGCCATATGTGCTGCCTGGCAAGGTGAGGGAGCAGAAGAGGCAAGACGAGAGACTGCGGCACAAGAAGGTGGATCCGCGAACCATCAAGCCGGGCGCAGCGCATGCGAATGCGCCGAGAGCGTCGGCGGCTATCGTTGAGAGCAAGGGGAAGAAGACAACGTTTGACTGAGGGGAAGGTGTGGCGACGCTAGCAATAGGACGGGTTAAGTCGACCAAGCGTGGGCGCACTCAAGCTGGATTCGAAGGCTGGAAGTAGCATGGGCGCTTCACTTTGGTTGCATATGAAATGGACTTGTTGGCATCATACCCCATACCCTTTGCAAGAGAAGCAGCCAGCAATGATTCCAAATACTCCGTGACACCCAATACGCCACCTTACCCTCCCCGTCCCCCTTCCCAAACCTACTTCCTCCCCTCAACCATGATAATATGATACCCCTCCTGCGTCTTCACCTCCCCCCACTTCGGACTTGCCGTCGTGCTAACCTGCAGCTCATACGCCACCTTCTCAAACTCCTGCAGCAAGCTCCCTCTGACCTTCCACCCCAGACTCCCACCCTGTCTCGCTTTGTCCTCGCTCATGTCTCGTGCCACATCGTCGAACTTGGCGCCGTTGCGCAGCTTCTCCAGCGCTTCTTCCTTTTTGCTGTGTTTGGCGCAGAGAATGTGGCGCACGTTTATGGATGTTGCGGGCTTGAGTTTCGAGGCGCCGCTGCCTTTGCTGTCGGAGCTGTCTTTTTCAGGTTTTGCTTTGGCTTTGCCTTTCGGCGGCATGACGATGGAAGAGGGAGAGGAGGGGGGAGGGGTAGGGAATGTGATTGCGAGGTAGGGCGTGGGAATAGAGTTGAGGAGCGAAATGCCGGCGTTTGCTCGAAGGCGTGTAGTTATATAAGCGAGAGAGAGCTTATGTTAGAGCTGGAGAGCACTGGCGAGGAGGAGCAGTGGATTGTAGAATGTCTTTCGCATGTCAAGTTGTTCAATAGTAGAGCTGGAGGGATTGACTGCGGGGCGGCAGAATGTGGGAACCCTGCAGGGCGGTGAGGAGTCTATACTTTGGCTTGCTTACGATCAATGGGCTGAACTTGATACCACAGCATCGTCTCGGAGCATTGATTCGTCATGGTGACATTAAAAATGTACATGAGCCATTGCATTTGCCAGGCCTGGGCGTGTCCCTCGATCCACCTGTATCTCGGGTTTTCCTTCAACACATACATAGAGAACCTTCAAAGATCGTGTGCATACATCCGACATCGTAGCGGCGGATCGTCTACTATTCCGCTCTTGGCTTTTGCTAATCATATCATCCACAACCACCGAACGGTTACAACCGTAGCAACACAGTCACAGATTGTGGCATCGAGGCGACTACTCGTGAAGCTGGGCATTGATGAACAACTTTTCTCTTCCAGTGCTTCATCCGTCTCCGTTGACTTTGACTGCCGTCCCGTTCACCCCATTCTGCGCAAGCACGGCATCCATGAAGCTCTTCCTCGGCTTGTGTTTCTTCTCCGGGGCGGCTTTCTCTTCACACTCCGTAAGGTGCAGCCGTCTCCTCTTGCCCATGTCCTTGATATCTTCCAGCAGCGGGGCTAGATTCTCCACTTTCTCGAGTTCGGGATAAAGGACCTGATCTTCGACCCAGTACAACCCCTCCATGTTGAGAAACTCATAGCGGGCCTCCTTGATGCTTTCTTGTATCTTGGCGTAGTCGAAATCTGGCGACCCTTCCATTGGGAAGCGGAAATCTTGGGCGAGGAGAGCGACGTCATATTGGCGGAGGAGGAGGTCGCGTTGCTTGGCGGTGACGGGGATACGTTCCCATGTGGAATACGGCGCTTCGAGACGGGCGAGGTCAAGCTCGGGGAGTCCTAGGATGCCCACAACCTGGAAAGACGGGAGGTAGATCTTTGTGATGCTGCTCGTGGAACCAACGGGCTGGATGTCCTGCGAAGTTGCGTAGAACAAGGGCAGAAACACTGCCGATATGCCGAGCTCCTCACCCGAGAAATGCAACGGACGATTATTGCCCAGCTCGCAAGCTCGCCGTAACGCTCGTGGAAGCTTATCAACACGCTTCTGACGGGCTGCGATCTCTTGTTGCCGCCTTGCTTCCTCTTCAGCGAGTCTTCGCTCCTCTTCTTCTCGTATTCGGGCTGCCTCCGCTTCCTCCGCTAATCGTTTAGCCTCGGCCTCAGCTTCAGCCTTCTTCCTCGCTTCCTCTTCTTCTGCGGCCTTGCGGGCAGCTTCCTCCTCCTCACGCTTGCGTTTCTCCTCTTGCTCACGCTTCCGGGCTTCCTCTTCTTCCCTCTGTTTTGCTTCTTCAGCTGCCTTGCGCTTGGCCTCAGCAGCTTGCTTTTCTGCCTGTTTCTGTTCCTCCAAACGACGCTCGCGAACAGAGTCTGGAGTGGAAGCCTTCTCGGGAGGCGCTGGTGTCGACTTCGCAGAAGCAGTCGGTGTCTTCTTTGCCCGAGATTCATCGATGGAATCATTCGACGCCCTTCGCTTTTTGATCTTGGGGTCCTCCATTGGTCTTGACCGTATCTTGTTCTTCACTACCGGCTTCCTCTCGTCTGGTGACTCGGGATCAGGAGTGGGCTTCGCGCTGTGGATCTTTTCGGTCTTGGTGCGGATCTTTGAGGCAGGCTTGCGGGGACGTTCGTGATCGCTATCGTTAGACTGGGCACGGGCAATTCTCTTGGGCATGTCGTGCTCTTCGGAACGAGCTTTGATCTTCTTGACGGGCTTATGCTCTTCGCCTTCGCTATATGCTCGAGGTTTAACGGCTTTCTTGCCTGGTGCTCGCACCTCATCGTCGCTGTCTTCCTCGGAGGATTCCTCATTGACCACCCTTCGTCTTCGTTTGACCTCACGATTCGCCATATCCTTGCCAGACATTAACCGTCTCGATTTCTGCGGTCCTTGCGCCACAGTCGTCGACTTGGTGAGGTGAGCTCGTTTCGGTTCAGGCCGTGGGGATGATGAGCGCTCTCTGCGCAGCGGCGATGATTTCCTCTTCATCCGGGCAGCGGCTAGATTTGGCGGCTCCTTCTTGACTCGTTTTGGACTCTTGTGCATTGATCTGTGATTGTCGTAGGCTGATTTCAGAATATCCCGCTCTTGTTCCCATTTCGGACCCCGTCGGTCTTCGGATATCTCCCAGTAAGCTTTGCCCTCCCGGTTGCGGCGTGTGGGGTCGAAGTTATCTTGCTCCAGCAATAGATTGACAATCTTGAGATGTCCTCTGCCTATGGCTACCAACATTGGGGTTTCGCTGTGCTTGGATGGATCCGGGTCTGCTTTGAGTCCGCTTGCCAGCAGGATGCTGAGGATATCGTAGTGTCCACCTCGAGATGCAGCAACGCCGCATGCGATGTTGGGTTTGATGTTGCTATTGATCAACTCGCCAACTGCCGCTATATCGCCATCTCCAGCCTTCTCGATCAGGGTTTCCGTGTTATATTCGTTGTATAATAATCGTGACGCAGACTTGACTTGGCCCGCGCCAGCTTGGCTATGCTCGTCGAGGTTGGAGGTGTCCGTCTCTCGTCGCATAGCTGCCTTGAGTTCCTTCTCGATGGCTTCATAGTCATCCGTTTCATTGTCCAGAACGTCAATGGCGCGCTGGCCCTTTTTGTTCTGATGGTGCGGGTTGACGTGTCCCTTGTTAAGCAGTATCTTCACAACGTCCAGGTGTCCATTTTCGACGGCGTCGATCAAGGGCGTGTCACGGTCATTGGATTCGCAGTCGGTCTGGCAATTCTGTTTGATGAGGTACTCGACAACGTCTGCCCACCCATGTAAAGAGGCTTTCTGTAAAGGAGTTATGCCCGCAAAGTCTCTCTGGTCGAGCTCTTCTGGCGCCGCTTCGTAGGCTGCCTTGACAGCGGAAAGCTCGCCCTTTTCCGCTTCTCGAGCCAAGCGCGTGGCGCCAAAGCGGTCGACTTTGCGCCCATGGGGCATTGCACGAGCCGGGGACGTCAGCGCCCGGTGGGATGAGCGCTTTAATCGGGTGTGGGGAGGGAAATTGGGCGTTTGTGTGGTGTGCGGGGATGAGGAATTTTCGGAGCTGTCGTCAGACCATTGCTTGCGCTCGGTGGTGAGGGCGAGTGCAGTGACTTCTCTGCGCTTGCGTCCGGCAGCGCCGGTGACGAGGGATTGCGTCGACTGCGAGCGCTTGTGCGGCCGGCCGATGCCTGTCGTTGCGGGCGATGTTGGCTGGCGCAGGTCCTTGAGCCCCTCTGTTTTTGCTTTCTGCCGTGGAGGCTCCAGGGCTTTGGGGTGCGAGTCGTCGCGTAATTTTCGTTTGCGCGATTCAATGGTTGACGCGCTGCGGCCGCGATTCGCAGCGTGCGGCGGTGAAGCGGCGGAAGGAGCAGGCGACCTCGCAGAGTCGGCGGGGCTGGTGTCCTTGGTCTGCCGTGACGTGGTGCGGCTGCTGGGTGAAGTCGGAATAGGGCTCTTTGCATCGCGCTCCAGCCCGTGCTTGGCGCCGTTGACCTTGCCGTGACGCTCTCGGCCGTTGGTTGCCGGCGAGCGCGCGCGCGACTCCTCCTTGACCTTGATCGTGTGCATGGTGTTGTCGTCGTCGTCGTCGTCGTCGCTACGCTCTGTTTTGATCAGCTTGCCCTCGTGCTCGTCTCTCTCCAGCACGACCGTCTCAGCCTCAGACTCGTTCTGCGCATCGTCGGCGTCGGGCCCGCCATTCTGCAGGTGCTCCTTCACCGTCGCCGTCGCCTTCGGCTTGCTGTTGGGGGGCGAGGCGGGTGTCGAGGCGGGCCGCGGCGAGAGGGTCGTCTTGCGCGAGTCGTCGAGGGCGCCGGCCGAGATGGAAGACGAGTTCAGGACAGCATCGCCATTACTGGTCATCACGCAGGAGATGGACAGGACTCGTGAGCTCCTGCCTCATGTCGGCTTGTCGAGCAGCAAGGGACGCGGGCGGCAAGAACAAGGCGCCGTGCTGCCTGCACGGGTGAAGGGCGCCCGTCGCTTGTGTCGCTTTGTGCTATGGATGGGAGGTAGGGATACGGGCAAGCGAGTCCAGATGGCGGCGTCGCAGCAGGCCGTGGATAGATGCGCGGTGGGAGCAATGGGGTTGAGGATGGCGGAAGGCGGATGGCGGATGGCGGATGGCGGCAGCGGATGGTGGTGAAAGTGTCCAAGATACGGGGGACGAAGGACAAGCAAGAGGCGGCGACGAGGGCTGCGAGGCGTTGCGCCCGCCCACCACTCAGCGGCCGGCGAGCCACTCTCCTGAGGGCAACCCTGCCCCTCGCCGAGCACAGACTCGAGGCCATTTCGAGCTCATCGCTGTCACGCAGGGCGCTGGGCCACCAGGCCAAACGACGGGCGCCCTCTCTTATTTATGTTTTGGCCTTCGCTTCTGTTGAGACCGGCGCGTTGCCTGGTGGATGCATTCCGCGATTGCTTCCTCTGGGGGTGCCCGCGTTGCCTGCGTTGCCTGCGTTGCCCGCGTTGCCATCGCTGGCCGTGGCCGTGACCCAGCACGCAGAAACGGTTGAGCACAGGCAACCGGCAGAGGCTAGCCCCGGCGGCCAGTCAGAGGCGCCGATAAATTAACCAGCGCCCCCCAAACCACGCAGCGGTGAGAAAGCCCCAGGGCCTCACAGTCGCCAGCAGTATCAGTGTACTCAGTGTACCCAGCGCACTCCTCACTCAACCACCGAGCACTGCCCCCGCGCCCGCCCACCGCTCCACAGTGGTTCACCCAATATATCCATATCCATATCGCTTCGTCGAGGATGGACTCGGCACTCGACCGGCTGTTGCAGCCCGCCGTCCTGCTGCGCGCCTTCTACCTCGCCGCCTCTGCTCTTGTACCGCGACACCACCTTGGCTGTTGTCCTGCCGCCGACTGACCTGACCTGACCTGCTTACTAGATCCTCGTCATACAGGCCATACCTGCTCTCAGAAGCCGTTTCCTCGTCTATGGCTCGCGTGCGACGTCCCCCAAGTCTGCCGCCGCCAGCGTGCCTTCGCAGACCAAGCCCAGCGGCATCCAACGGATGCTAGACTATGCCGCCAGCTTCCAGGTACCACACAACTACTTTGCGCACTTCTACGTCACCTCTGTTGCCAGCTCCGTCTTCTGGGCCTGGAAGCTGCGGCTATGGCATGCGCCAGGTGCGGTGCCGGTTGCCTGGGCACTCATGCTGCTCCAGGGCACTCGTAGGCTGCTGGAGTCGTACGCATACACTTCTTCGAGCAAGAGCAAGATGTGGTTCGCGCATTGGATACTGGGCCTCCTCTTCTACCTCGCGACGAATGTGGCCATCTGGGCTGAAGAGGACCGGGGACACCAGAGGGCTTCAACTAGGGAAGCGAATATCAGCACGCTGGGCTGGAAGACCACCACTCTGGTGCCAGCGATTCTCATTGCACACGTGCTCCAGCACACCTACCATGCCTACCTCTATCGGCTTCGCGCGCAAAGTACTGGATACCAACTCCCCTCCCATCCGCTGTTCCCAAGCCTACTCTGCCCTCATTATACCTGCGAGATCGCCATCTATCTTCTCCTCTCCTTTCTCGCGGCGCCAGATAATTCAATGGTCAATTGGACGCTTCTCTCATCCACCGTCTTTGTGGTAGTGAACCTCGGGGTTACAGCAGCTGGGACGAAGGCTTGGTACATGGAGAAATTCGGCGAAGAGAAGGTAAGGTGTCGGACCAGAATGATACCGTTCATGTGGTAGATGAAGAATCATCAGCTCAGTAAGCCACCGAGCTTCTGCGCTTCAACAAACCTATCCCGATATTTCCCAACCCTCGGAAGCAGTTGCTACCCTGCACTTGGACATTGTGCATCCTTGAAGAACCATACAAGCAGCGAAGATGATTCTCGGCCGGTACCCCTTCCCGCGACCCGGGATGGCGTCCGAAACCGGGTAAATACTCCAGACTAAAGACTAGTATCATGCTGCCGACATGTACCCCACTAATAGCTCGAATACAAATACTAGACTTCCGCGACGTCACGCAAGTTACACTCCACGAGCCCTCTCCTCCTCCTACCCCCCTCGTGTCCTTTGGCCCAGCTTAGTCTGTTTCAATTAACCCCTCAATATCCGCTCCAACCGTTCAAAGCTTCCCCAACTCTCAGCAACATGGCATCTCCTCCCTCCGACCTGCCTCCAATGGAATACCGCTTCGTAGGCCGGTCAGGCCTCCAAGTTTCCGCCATTTCCCTTGGTGGCTGGCTCACGTACGGCGGTCATGTGGGGGATGGTATGTCTGGTCTCCTCACAGGGTCCCCGCCACCCTAAATCTTCTTAGAGAATACGTTTGCCTGTCTCAAAGCCGCCTATGACTGCGGGATCAATTTCTTCGACTGCGCCGAAGGCTACGCGAAGGGCGAATCTGAGAAGGTAATGGGCCGCGCTATCAAGCACTTTGGCTGGAATCGCAGTGACCTCGTAGTATCCACAAAAGCACGTCCCGGCTTTCCCTTCTCTCGGCCATCTCTAAACAGCAACCCAGATATACTGGGGTGCACACAACTCCNGCCTCCCACCCCCCCNCAACAAAATCAACCACATAGGCGTTTCCCGCAAGCACCTTATCGAAGGCACCGCTGCCTCCCTCGAACGCCTGCAGCTCGACTACGTCGACATCCTCTACGCACACCGTCCAGACCGATATACGCCCATCGAGGAAACTGTCCGTGCCTTCAACTACCTGATAAACACGGGGAAGACACTCTACTGGGGCACATCGGAATGGCTCGCCTCCGAAATCCACGAAGCCTGGGCCGTAGCCGACCGCCTGGGACTCATTGGACCTATCGTCGAGCAGCCTGGGTATTCCCTCCTGCGGCCCGAGAAGGTAGACCAGGAGTACCTCCACGCTGGACTATACGAGCGCCGCGGTCTCGGTCTCACAATATTCAGCCCCCTCGCAGGTGGTCTCCTCACGGGCAAGTATGTCGACGGCGTGCCGGAGGACAGTCGCCTAAAAAAGTCCAACGATGAGTATATTCAGAGCGTGGTCAAGTCCATTGGGGGGGAGGAGTGGAATGCAAATCAGGCGAAAGTGAAGAAGCTGATGGGGGTCGCGGAAAAATTGGGTACAGACGTTGCAACGCTTAGTATGGCGTGGGTGCTGAAGAACGAGGCGGTTAGCAGTGCGATTACAGGAGCATCGAGGCCGGAGCAGATTTATCAGACTGTGAAGGCGGTGGGTGTCAAGGACAAGCTAGACGAGGGGGTAATGAAGGAGATAGAGGAGATCATGGGAAACAAGCTGGCGGCTCTGATGAAGAGATATGGATAGAGGAGAATATTATCGCCTTTAGAATAGGAGGCAAAATATTGATCAATGAATGGTAGTTTGAGCGCATGCCTGGGAATTTGTCAATTGCTGTTGGACACTGATAGTTGTGATACCTTGTACTCAGGTTGTGTTTTTAGGTTTATAACCCACTATAAATAGCGAGCTGATTCGACGTTCTTTTGTAGGCACCTTTTATTCGGCATCGTCTTCTTGCCAGTGACAGAGGGCTAGAAACTCAAGAACACGATGAGAGTAGGGGCAATCAGTGAAACTAGTAGGCTGCTGCCTGAGCATCATGTGAATTCGCGTTGCCGCATATGCGCGTATCAGGTCCGTGCACGCGTTTGCCTAACCATCATCAAGGCGACATCATCCTTCAAACATTTAGACCTTCGCTCTCCGGCTCCAATTCCAATCACCCTCCTTCCGAATTTTCCACACTCTTTTGCAATTCTCTCGATACTCGCGTGGTTCTCCAACTGCATCGATTTAGACGCGGCGTACAGCAACCATGGCGGGCAAAGAAGCAACAGCCTACGTCCTGGACCTGGGAAAGACCATGGGCAAAAAGCGACATGGGCGCAATCAATCTAATCTCGACTGGTCGCTCGAATATGTCTGGGACAAGATCTGCACAACCGTGGCCACAGGGCGAAAAAGCTCTCTTATGAGCGTTATGGGCTTCCGCACAGACAACACCGAACTCAACGGCATCATGGAGAGCACAGACGGCTACGAGAACATCACCATTTTCTCCAACCTCAAACAATTCCTTCTCGGTGATATCCGGGACCTCCGGGATCAGTTGAAGCCCAGCAGCACGAGTCAAGGCGATTTAATTTCGGCGCTGGTTGTTGCGATTGAGCTGATTGAGAAAGGGACACAGGGGAAGAGTGGCAATCCCTTGAAGTATGATAGGAGGGTTATTGTGGTTACGGATGGGATGGGGTATATGGATACGCAGGACCTGGATGATATTGTGGCGAAGGTGAAGAGCTTTGACCCGCCGATTGGGATTACGCTGCTGGGGGTGGATTTCGATGATCCGGAGAGCGGGTATAAAGAGGAGGATAAGGATCCACACAAAGTAGGCATGCTCGTATGGGTTGTGAGTGCTGGATTGCTAACTGTCATCAGAAACAGAACGAGGAGGTTCTTAGGGAGTTCGTGGAGAAATGCGATGGCAATTTCGGTACGATGGCTGAAGCAATCGATCAGCTCGTCATTCCACGCATCAAGGAAACAAGGCCTGTGCCCAGCTACAGGGGTACTCTCAGCCTGGGCGATGCCCAACATTATGATGCGACGCTCACCATTGACGTCGAGAGATATCCCTGCACCATGGTCGCAAAGCCACCCACGGCCAGCAAGTTTGTCGTGCGAACCGACCTTGGAGGCGCAGGACCCAATACGCAATCGACTGCTACAGTGATAGGTGATGAGGATCACCCGATGGACGGTCAACTGTCTGCCGTTCGGAACCAGCGCATGTACCAGGTCGACAATCCGAACGAGGCTGGCCAGAAGATGAACGTTGAGCCGGACGAGCTGGAACGCGGATTCGAATACGGACGCACGGCGGTTCATATCAGTGAATCCGACTTCAACGCCGTTAGGATCGAGACAGATGCATCCCTTGAGATCATCGGCTTTGTTTCGGAGGAAAAGTTCGACCGGTATCTCGCGATGTCTCGCACGAACATGATCGTACCGCAGAAAACGAATCCACAGGCACAGCTGGCACTATCCTCCTTTATCCATGCCCTCTATGAGACTGGCTGCTATGCAGTAGCACGCTTTGTAGCTAAGGAGAACAAGGCGCCACTCATATTGCTCCTTGTCCCGCGAATAGAGCCCGACGTCGAAGCGCTCGTTGACGTCGAATTACCTTTCGAAGAGGATATGCGTCGCTACAAGTTCCCGCCACTGGACAGGAAGCTCACAATCTCCGGCAAGACCATAACAGAGCACAAGGACCTACCAAACGCAGACCTCATGCAGACAATGAGCGACTACGTAGATGCTATGGATCTCTCTACCTTCGACAAAGACGGCGAGGGTGAGCCTGCCGAATATGCAAAGCCAGAGGACACATACTCACCTCTCCTCCATCGCGTAAACCAGATCATCCGCTGGCGCGCCACACACCCCGATCCCTCCCTTCCTCTACCACCACCCCCAGAGATCTTGACGAAGTACTCTGTTCCTCCAGCCGATCTCCTCGAACAAGCAGACCCGCAACTCACGGCCCTCAAAGCTGCCGCAGACGTCAAGAAAGTCCCACCCAAGCAGAAAGGTCGCTCCAAGCGCTCACGTGCCGACCGCGAAAAGCCCCTCTCAGGCCTCGACGTTGACGCCCTCCTCGGCAACCCCAAGCGCGTCAAAATCGACTCCACAAATCTCATCCCCTCCTTCAAGCAAGCCCTGGCCGCAACCGACGAGCTCTCTGCCATTCAAGAGGCCGCCGATGCTATGGGTGCTGAGATTCGTTCCTACATTACCAACTCCGTTGGTGAGAGTGGCTACGGCAGGGCGCTAGAGGCGTTGAGGGTGATGCGCGATGAGATTGCGGAGCTGGAGGAACCGGAGATCTATAATGCGTTTGTAAGGGGGCTCAAGGCAGATTTGCTCGCAGGAGAGCTGGGTGGGGAGCGGAGGGAGATGTGGTGGCGGATAAGGGGGAGCAAGTATGGACTTATTGATCGGAAGAGGACTTTGGTTAGCGAGGTTACGGAGGAGGAGGCTGCGGAGTTTTACAGGGGATAAGGGTGTATGTGGACCGTGGCTCGCTGTGTGGGTTGATGGGTGTGGGACATCAGACACGATTCGCTACGAAGGGTTAGTGGTCAATCTTGACGTTGGATTGGACACCGAGGCGTCCATGGACGAAATGATATCGTACTATGAACCATAGTTAGGATGCAGTCTCACCGACCGAGAAGGGGAGCCTCTCGGTGGGCTCCCACGCTATGCCGAGAGCATGCTAGCGTGACTCCCAACTTCGTGTAGACAACCCTTTCCTCCTCTTTCTATCAGCTTCAAACCTGAGAAATGGCAGCAGCCTCTTTCACGCTGAGCACGGGCGTGGAGATCATGACTTGCTCAAACTTCCGTCCGAACAGCGTCTCAAGCTCTCCAACAATGACGGGGCGACAGGACGCGTCGCAAATCAACGAGCCGAAAAGACCGAAATCACCGAGCAACAATTTTCGTCCCTCTTTACTCCTCCATTCTCTCTGATCAATTTCCATCTCTATCTTATCAGATCTAGCTCCACCCATTCTATCTCTGTTCTTACATCTCCTGGTGGCTCCATTATCGCCTCTCTAGAGTTTTTTTCCCGGCCTGTTCGCTTTCGCTCCTCGCTCTTTTCGGCTTGTTCGAACATGCCAGCATCTCCTCCCACGCTCCGACATTCGCGCGCAGACGGTCATATGCCACTCAAGCGCCGTCGGCCAGCATTATCATGTGTGGAATGTAGAAGGAGAAAGGTCAAGTGTGATCGTGAGAAGCCATGTGCACCTTGCACGAAGACCAAGAGTGCAACATGTACGTACAGAGACCCGCCGAGGGGGCAGAGGTCACCGGCTGCTGCTTCATCGAGTACTACGACTGCCGAAGGCGACGGATTTGATGAAAGGCTTAAGGTCGCTGGCGGCTATGTGCACGTAGCTGATGCCGGTCAGCCTCGATCTTGCGATGTAAGCAGAGACGACACGCTTAGCTATCTAGCGGACCGGGTGAGGAGCCTTGAGGAGAGGCTTCTCGCTATTCCGAAGGGAGTGAATAATGGGGGCTCCTCTGCGGGAGATGGTGGACATACTGTTGCCCATCGATCCCAAGATGCTGCTTCTGTAGATCTTTCAGCAAGCCAATTCGTCAAGTCTAAGTTTTACGGAGAGAGTCACTGGAACAATGTCCTCGATCCGGTAAGCCCTGATATCACGATCGCCCTTCCTGCGTCAATCTTTCATCCTAACCATCCCAATCCAGTACGATGCCCTCGGCCACAGCAACATAACTACAAACGCTTCCACGAACCGTATCGAAATCACCAGATCTTCAGCTCTCTTCAACACAGTCACAGAGTGTAAACGCATGGCGCGTGCCATCAAATCATCTCGAATGCTACACTCGTCCACCATCCTGACCCCCGAGCTCCTCGCTTCGGTGCCTTCAAAGCAAACATGCGATCAGCTAGTGCAGTGCTATCTCCGGACCACCGAACTTATCTTCCGCGTTCTGCATATTCCGTCGTTCAAGAAGGAATACACAGCATACTGGGATAATCCATCGACTGCCAAACCTTCAACATTGCTGAAGGTTCTCCTCGTCTGCGCCATCGGCGTCCCTTTCTACACGGACGCCTCCCAGCCTCGACTCCGCTCCGATACGGCAAAGTGGATACAAGCGGCGTCTTCCTGGCTCAGCGCCCCACATGAAAAGTCCCGTCTTAACATGGCTGCTTTACAGATTCGTATCCTCCTGCTCCTTGGTCGCCAGCTCTGTAGCGTGGATGGCGACTTGACATGGATTGAAGCTGGCACTTTGCTACGTGTGGCGATGCATCTAGGTTTGCACCGGGACCCTGACCGCTTCGAAAAATTGAGTACTTTTCACAAAGAGATGCGGAGGAGACTGTGGGCAACGGTACTGGAAGTCCAAGTGCAGTTGGCGCTGGACATGGGAATGATACCTGGGATTCGGATGGGCGAGTGGGACACGAGAGCGCCTAGTAACGTGAATGATGATGATCTGGTTGAGGGCGCGACAGCGATTTTGCAAGAGAAGCCTGACGCTGAATATACGCAGATGAGTATCCAGCGGACGATGTTGGATACGCTACCTCTAAGACTGGAGATCACAAAGTGCATCAACGACCTACAATTCTCGCCTTCGTACGACGAGGTGCTCAGAATCAGCAGCGAGCTGCTGGAGGCATGCAACCGACACACCCAATTCCTCCAGTCTTGCATCGACACGATCTCCGACACACGGCAGCCCAACGCCTTCCAACTTAAGTTCTTCGATACCCTGGTCCGACGCTTTATCCTCTGCCTCCACCGCCCCTTCTTTGCGGCCTCGAAAACAGAGTTGAAGTACTACTACTCCCGCAAAATATGCATCGACACATCCCTGGCAATCGTGGCTCCTGCCTCTGCAACCCTCCCCCGCAGCCCGTCCTCTGCTTTCCCCGGCTTTGAGCAAAATCCTGAAGGAGTGGAAGAGGAGAAAGATGACTGGGCGCTCTACACCCACCACGCCGTTGGCCACCTGAAATCCTTCTTCCTCCACAGCATCAGCACAATCTACATGGAACTCACCTCCATACTCTCGACTCCGTCCATAACTCTCTGCCTCACACCGACCATCTCCACGCTGCTTTCACCACTCCGCCGTGCCCTTCTCGAGTCCAAAGCTCGCCTACGCAACGGCGACACAAACCCCAAAGGCGTCCTCTTCCTCGCCTGCGCACTGGCTCGTGTCGATGCTCTGATTGCCGGAGGTAATCCCGAAGAAGCCGTCCTCCGAGCGGCGAAGAGCATGATACAAGAAGTTGCAGGGCTAATGCGGCAAGCATACAGGGAGGAGCAGGGCATGGGTATAGAAGAGGGCTTACTGCAGGGGACATTTGCTGGGAGAGAGGGGGGCNGAGGGGATGGGGCAGACATCATCATAGACCGTCCGGGTGGTGAGAGAGCTGAGGCTGTGGATGGGGAGACCTTGATGAACGAGGAGTGGTGGATGGATGGGACGGACGGCCTGGACAGTATGGAAGCAGATTGGGGATGGGAAGAATTCATGAAGATTGGCGGAGAGAGTATGGATTGTGGGTGGGGTAGTGGAGGCAGTTTGGAGGGCTGGCTTGGACTTGGTGACGGGGCTTGGTCGCAATGAATGCTCGCTTCAAATGGAGCAGTTTCTCCCGGATTGGAGCATATACGCACACATAGGTATATTACGTCTTCGCGGCCTTTGCAAAGGCTACAACGTACAGTGTCTATCTTCTAATTGTGCTTGACCACAGGAAAAAGCTGCGTAGCAACTTCAAGCACTAGTGAATCCCTCGTCGCGTTCCACCGTTGTTGTCTGAGAGAACAAAAAGAAACAACGGAAACCAAGGAAGACATCGGCACCAGCGCATTCAGCTTCTGCAAGATCCACATACTCTGAAGCTGCGGCCTGAGTTTGTAGGACTTTTCTTTGGTCCATACGACTCTTCCTGTCACGTTGGCTGTCTTGTCCGCTTTATGATGAGGAGGTGGATAAACTCGTCCTTGCGAACGAAGTGAACACAGTGGTAGTCATACGATAGACGAAGGCCGCTTTGATAAGCCACATTTAAAGTGTATGTGACTAATACATCAGAGCCCTGCGCGACAGTAGAGGCGTGCCTCGTCGAAACGTATTGATTCTAGTTCCACCGCACCGGCACAGACGACATGAACACATGGTCGCTCTGTACCCCAAGACCCTCATGTCCGGATTTGGGAATCGTGAATGTCGGGTCGGACACGACAGAGTAGGCAGTGCTTGCGTTCGGAAGAAGTCCAGCTTTCCTTGGTTCCTGGTCCGCAAGGCACCAGGCGAGCCCCGACACCACTCTCTCGAAGCGGCTTACTCACCAGCCACCTGGTAAAGACCGATGACCGCCTAAGCAAGTTCCTCTCAGTAGTAATTTGACAAGAGTGGGGTTCGAACTTTTGAGTCATTATCGAGAACTTTCGGGTCGTAAGGTAGTGAGGATAAATACGGTTCGTGTCGGGGACCGCCTGGATCGATCAATTTACGCCTAAAAACGAATATATAGGGGGTGAAGGTTAATTCATAGGTATTGATTTCGTCTTCGAAAACGATGGTGGAATGGCGGATGGGTCGAAACTAGGGTAGAGTGCAGGGAATTGGTTGGAGCGGGGTACATGGACGTACGAACGTTTGAGGCAGTCGATTGGCCAGAAAAATGGTTTCTATCAGTGCATTTTGAAGCATCTGTGGGCGCTAGGACGGGTTTGGTTGATAGGATTGATCTGTCCTGACACTCGCAAAGTCGTCGTACACCTATACATTCTTGTCAAAGAAGCTTCTCAGTATGCTGCGATACAGTTCGATGTAGCAGTTCATGTGCAACTATTCCAACGATAAAATTAAAAGTAAAGGTATAGTAGATACTCCAAGGAAAGCCGAAAAATACTCTTGAGCTACGTGTTTATTGTCACCCCATAATCTGTGATGCGCGAATTGCCTAAGTGATTGATGGGCGCACCAACGAAAGGCGAATGCTTAGGTATGCCCAATTACAAAAACGCAGAGACGACGACGTCGTGGATGAGCTCATCCTTGCTAACGAGGAGAACACTGTGATAAGGCATGCAATACCCCGGAGGGGATGGCGGGGTGAACGCCAAATCTTGATTAGCATGACGCAATCTAGTGGATCTATCTGCGAAGTGCGCCGTAGAATCCGGCTTTCCTTAGACCAAGAGGGCACACAGGAGGTTCATCGAATATTCAACTCGTTTTGCCTTACTCACCGCCACCACCCGCAGCCAATGATCACTGGGCAAGGCAAATGTTTGACAAGAGTCGGATTCGAACAAAAGACTCGTTGAAATCGCGCCACCGGTTCTTGCCGCCTTAAAGCGCCGGCGGAAATAATCAGAGAACGCTGGTGGGAGAATTTGGCGAAATATGGGTTCAAGTCGGGCACCGCCTGGATCGGGAGAATCCCTGGGTCAAGCTGAATAAAAAATTTGAATGTATAGGAGCTCGAAGGGCTTTCCTTGGCTCCGCGAGGCACCAGGCAGTCTACCGACTTCACTCCTTGAAGCGCTTACTCGCCGGTCAGAGGCTGGGCTCATGACCGCCTAAGCAAAGTTCGCTAGAGTTTTGACGAAAGTAGGTTTCGGACAAGTGATCTCTACGAAATGGATGAGATCGATGGGAGATAACAGTTCGGTTCGTGTCGGGGGCCGTCTAGATCGATGAAAAAAGTGGGTTAGAATGAACCTATATAGAGGGCCTAGAAATCTAATTACACCCTCAGGCTTTGAACCTCTTCGCGAGTATTCGATTTTTGGGTCGACAGGGGGTTCTCAGAGGTGGCGTAGACGGTGGGAGGGTGGAGGTGGAGGTGGTGGCGTATGNGAGAAGGCGGCGTGGTTTGGGGTGAGAATATCGGCTTCAGCTGGGGTTCCGTAAGCTTTCAGTTTAGAGCGATCCAGCAGAGTACGGATTCCCCTTCTTTCGGTCAGGATACTGTACCACGCTTCTACGCCCGACGGAACAGCCGGAGGTTTTGCTCACGAGCATGCGTAGTCCAGAGTGCACTCGCAGGCTGTCATGAGCCCGCTCGGCCAGACTGACATGCTCCACCAGATGTAAAAGCATGTGTTACCCTACTGAACCTCGAATTCAAGCTTACCGTGACATTGTCATGTGGAAAGGACTGGAGATGTCGACTGCATCGCAGGAACGTGACAACGAAGCTGTCTGTGCGATTCCACAGCGGCGATTTTTTACGCAAGATACATAAGCATTGGTACAGCAGTTGAACACTGCGCACACTGCCTTTATTAGCAAAACAGCAAAAAGATATAAATGGTCCAAGGAAAGTCGCTGGGGAAGGGACAGTGAGGGGAGGGGTATATCCCTCAGTGTTAGCGAACCAGCGTCATCTTCGTTTTTCCCATCTAGGCGCCGTCTCGCTATCCTTGGACCAGAATGGCACACAGGGGGTTCATCGGACGCTAGCAACTTTCATACTAGTCTCGATACCCTCGTCGTCCTCGTTTCGGCCAACCACCAGCCACTGATCGAGCCAGCCAGGCTGATGATTGGTAGAGAAAGATGTTTGGCGTGTGTTGGATTCGAACCGGGTATGTTTAACCACAGCAAGAGGTTATCGAGATGTTTGTAGTGGTATGTCGTAAAAGTCGTTTGTGTTGGGCACCGCTTGTGATCGAAAGGAAAAGTAAGTAAAGATGGTCATATACATGGCAGGAAGACGAACCTGAGGTATATTTTGGAGAGCGGTTTGTGCGGTTCGATTGTGGGGTCGCAAGACAGGTGGCTTGTGGCTTGATCAGTTGTGACATAGAAGGTGGTACAAACGGTGGTGTACTCTCTTGCATGAAGATATGCATGAGGGTAGCACAATGACTGCCTCCAACGGGACACTACAGGATACCCAACTTCAAGGATAAGGTCTCATCAACTCATGGCTACATACGTCAGAAGCTAAAAATACTTCATGTAACCAAGAAAAGAAGACAGCCAAAAGGCTAGACCAAAAGAAAAAGTTGCTCCAGCAGAGCGTGAGACAGCATCAGACCCACGCGTCGCGCTCTCGTTCGTCTCTGGGCCCTCCGTTGCCCTTGAGCCACCCAACCCCTACATTAGCGACGCCCCTCCACCTCTCCATGCTGCGCTTCTTTGGGAACCTGTACTGTCGTTCGCGACTCTGCTCAAGACGCTGCTTGAACGCCGAGTCGCCTGTCATGCCTAGCCCACCGAGCTCAATGTCCTCTCTGACTTCAGCTTCTCGGAAGCCGAGTGCCGACCCCGCGCCGTTGCGCTTCGATCTCATCGAGTTGCCTCTGTTGAGCGTGGCCCTAGAGCCCAAGGTCTCGTTGGATCTCGTCCGCCGCAAGCGAGTCTGCAGGTCCGCGGCGTCGTGGTCACCGACGACTCTGGCTTTGCGGTTGCTGGGCGGGGTGTGGTAGTCCCAGTTTGAGTTCATTCGTCGAAGGCTGTACTTGCGCGGACTTTGCTCTAGCATCTGGCCGAGCTCTTGCATTTCTTCGGCTTGGGCTCGCATTCGGTCGAGCGACTGCATGCGGGGCGCTGCAAATGCCCGGCCTTGCACCGATCGCGATGAGCGACGGCCAAGTCGAGATGGCGAGTGGCCACGTTGATACGTGTGTGCGGTGCGCTTTTCTTCGATGGCAGCGGCGACTTGTGCGACGGAGTTGGGGACGACGTCTAGAGAGTTCTGGACATGGTCAGCTGGGCATTCTGACAAAGTTATGAACTAGAGAAACGAACCATGTGTATGAGCACGATAGGTAGCTGGACAGTCACGAGCTTGCTGGAAGAGTCAGCTCTCAGCGGTGAGTCGAGTGTGGGACACGGACGTATGTGTGCTCCCGACGATGACGTTCAGGAAGTATCGAACTTCGAAATATTTACCTTGAGAGGTCAGCTGGAGCTCTCTTGCGTTACGTGCGAACTGGCTTACCGCATTTGACTGTGGCATGGCCTCTGGGCACTTCGAGATCGCAAGTGCGAATATGGGTTTGGTGAGCGGGTACGCCATGCCATCCCGCTGTTCCCTGCTTTACGATAGATTTGCTGAGTATCGATTTCTCGTTGTTGTCGAATATACGAGCCTGACTTGCCGATTTCTCCATCGTGGACGCAGCGGCCTAAACGTCGCTCGAATCAGCATCTTCAAGAGGGGTATATGTGCGTCCGCGGAACGAACGTGTTTGTAACAAAGTATGTCTCGCTCAAGCTGCAACTCGATCCTCTTGATGGTTTTACGACTGTTGTTGACAATATGAACGTCGACGTATATGCTTGTGCCGCTGACCCAGACCTGCCGATGCAGGCCAGCAGTAACTTTGACGACCTCCACCGTGAGGTCTCGGGGCTTCATCCACTCGTCAGAAGCCGTAAGGGGACTGGGAAGCGACATTAGGGCTTTCTCGGCTGCGTCAAAGTTAGTGCAGTCGAGGTGGAATTGATCCCTGCCACTTACGGTCGTACACAGACAACACTGTAACATCCTCGGAGACCCGAACGATGTAAGGCTTTCCTTGGTCTCTGATAAGCAGGGAAACGCTGAGCGTATATCGAATCCTCGCATTTCTGGACTGGAAGGGCGGTGGCCCGACATTCAAAGGCAGGCTTAGCAAGAAAGGCAAATGTGTAATAGATGGCATAAGATGCCAGAAAGGATCGTCCTGCCCGATCTGATTCAAGCTGTCCACCATATTATGCGGGGGTGGGTTTCCCTCATCAATGAGCTCAGTGGCTAGATTGAGGAATACTGCTCTTCTGCTTCCGAACATCTCCTCCAACCCAAGGAGATCAATCGATATTCGCCCGATGGCTAAGCTCTTTTTGTGCCTCATTCGGTCGATATCGTTGACCGTGATCTGTACAGTCCCTTCAATGGAGCCTCCACCCACAAATATACCTGCGGAGAGATCCAGCCCGAGCTGCACGCGTGGGTGTCTGTGGTTCGGGAATTCGAGGAGCTCATTCGATAGCGGTTCACGTATGAATGTTCGGGAAGGCACGCGTCTATGGGTATCGTGGGATATAGGATCTAGACGGGCTGCTACCTGGCGCAAAGGCGACTGTGACTGGCCTCGCCTAGGGATCGTATTGCCAGCACCGCGAGGCGGAGGCGGAGGTATCGATGGGGCTGTATTCGGGGAAGGGGGGACAGGTACGCGTTGAGTGATTGCAATAGGTGCACTGGCTTGGGGCGGCCGGTGGTTCCGCGAGGGACTGCGTGCGCGGGCTCGTGACGAGGAGCGAGGAGGTACGCTGCCAGGCGGGATGCTGTATATACTGGAAATGCTATTGTCTGCAGGACTTGGTGGTGATGGTGTTCTAGAGGATCGCCCTCGGCGTATGGACCTAACGCCAATGCTGTCGATGCTGGTCTTTCTGCCGGGGTCCTTGTTCTCTGCAAGTCGGCTGTCGATACTGGGACGATGTCTTGAAACTACCGAAGTCTTTCGTGACAGGTCGGTTCGTGACGTACTTTGAGGGGCATCAAACCCGGAGAGGAGCTTTGGTGGAATCGTCTCGGCCAAACTTGGCTCGGTGAGCTCACGTATATCTGACAATGGTCGCACCTTCGCCCAGGAGGTGGCGTTGGCAGGCGGGCCTCTAGGTTCTCCAAATGTGCCGTTGATCATTCCGCCACGATCAGCCGCCTCGTTTCCAGGCGCAGTGAGGGAGAATGAAGGCCCCGGCTTGTCCGCCAACGAAGGATGTTCAGTCGGAGGTCCTTTCCCGGGTGGAGGCTGCGGATGACCTGATCCCTTCAGCATCCGCCCGGCGATGTCGGACAAGGTCAACGGCATACCGTCGATTCCTTCGTTATGCTGGGCGTTGGGGGTTCGGAATGCAGACTGGAGGATAAGGAAAGTGCGCGGCCGACGAAGAGCGACTAGATGCTGGCCGAGTGATTGATGTGGGATCCGTTACTGCTGCTGGAATCAGAGAGAAAGTCATGTGAGACTATGCCGATGCTCGATATTCAAGGTGAGTCGATTGGGGTCGCCAGTTGTGGGCCGCGATCTTGGGATCTTTCTCTCGTGGTGTTGAGTCAAGCGAGACCTTGCTGGTCGATATGGAAAGCGCAATGTCTCCCCTGCTCTTGCTTTGATGGCGCAAACACGTCGTAGAGGCATAGGGGGAAACCACAACGAGTAACAGCAAAATGCTTCTCATACGGAGTACTATACTGCAATTTTCAGTGCGGGCCTGATACTTGGCGCACAACTATGAAGGACATGGAGAGAACCGTTTGTCTCTGCTCTTGATCAACCGCAAGGACTGTCGCCACGACCAAGAACACCACATGAAGCCTCGAGTGTACTTTAGCTATGCCATGCTGGTCGAGTCGCCGCGCAGACTGCCTCGTCGATAGCCGTTGACTGGACGCAAAACCCAGCCTTCGATACTCACAGTGGGGTGAGCTCTTGGATCTTACCGGCTCCCGTCTTCCGTGCATACGGCGTGCGACGCACCCAGAAAATCCTGATGGTTGGAGTCGGCGGGACTGGAAAAAAGACGAAATGGAACTATTCCCGATGAAGTCAACGAACGACAAGGCTTGCATTCCACGCCATCCCGGTCGCGAAGCAAGGCCATGTGTTCGCCGAACACTTTGGCTGCAGAGGCCAGATGCAAGCCCGCGACGCCGTCACCGTGGCAGCAAATGCGTGTCCACGTCACGAGGCCTCTGGAGAGGAGAGTCGGCATGCCGTCTTGCGTGATGTGGTGTTGTGGTTCGACTCGTCGAATGCCGCGGCGACATCGGCCTCGGCCGACAGAACCCCGGATTACCACATCGGTGCTTGCGCAAATCAACGACGGGCGCCGTTCCGGCGGCGTGGTGCTGGCGTCGAAAGTGCCAAGCTGCAGCGGAGGGAAATGCAGACGGCCAGCCCCGCAGCAGCACAGAAGGACGTTGAAGCTCGAGAGAACTGGTTCGCGAGGATGCTGGAGACGGCCTGCTATCGCTATCGCTATCTTGATCCAAGCTATCCGGATAAAACCTGGCCTGCATGAGACATCAGATCGCACGGCAGCCGTCAGCCTTACAGCGCAAGGAGGGATCGGCCAGTGACTTGATGGCGCTTCTCCACGCTCACCGCGCGTGGCTCTCGCTGCGTCCGCTGGTTCGCCGGCCGAGCCCGGGCTTGCTTTTTCGGAATGCAGCACTGGACGGTTGGTACTGCAGGGTTTGGAGTCGTCGATAGCGGTGCAAGGAGGGCATTCGACGTGCATGGAAGGGCGGGCCTGACGGGGAGCGAAGAGGCAGTCCCCTCTGCGACTGAAACGAGCAGTCCAACTGTCCGGGCTGGTCGCGCTGTTATGAAGGGCGCCCAGCGGTCGCGATAGCAGGCGTTGGCATCTTCCATGGAGAACCCGGAGATGCAAGATAAAGTAGCCTGAGGGATGCGGGAGCTACGCCAGTGCAGGCGCGCTAGGCCCTTTAGCGGCAGGCGCCAGACCGAAGAGGGCATCACGATCCAGCAGGCGGGCGCGGAGGGCGCTGAGTGGCCCTCGCGCTTCGCCCAAGTCGGCGGATTCTCTGCTGAGTGCTGAGGGCGACAGACAAGTCACCAGCAACCAGCGCTGCACCGGTCCTGCAGTCCTGCGGTCCTGGAGTCGCACCCCGCGAGCAAAATTCGAGGAGGCCGGCCAAGTGCCAGAGCGACAGGTCGTCGCAGCCAGCAGCCAGCAGCCTCCCCACACGTCTTGGCCGCCATCCGCCATCCCCCAGCAAAGCCTGCAAAAAAAAAAGGGCCCGCCCGCTGTCCATTCACATCTCCCTCCCGCTGCACTCCCGCCCGGGGCATGCTGGCCCTTTATCCCTCGCTGCAATTCTAGCCCGTGACGCAGCCGTGGACCCGCCCGCCGTAGAAATCCTGAGCACCTCCGCTCGACATCTCGTCCCATTTCCATTACCCAAGGGCTTACCTCACGACTACTGCGCAACCACACAGCGCACACAGCCAGCCCTCTTATCAGACATTATCCACCCCGTCGATTCACGCTCACAAGCGACCGTCCCGGCGCTGCGGCTGCCCACCCAGCGCGCGCTTAGCCGGCCAGAGCCTCCCTCCGCATCAAAGCTCCGTCTGCGGTCGCGTCCATCGCACCTTCTTGGCGCCCTGTGCCCCTCTATCTCGCGGAGGGGCACCTTGCCCGCACATGGGAGATAGTAGCGTAACAGATATGACTGCCCCCGTGGGCAAGGCCGACGTTGCGCGCGACGGTTCGACGTCGTCTATCGCCTCCAGTCCCGAGCCCGAGCAGGCGACATATACCCAGGAGAACCCGCAGCAGCAGAAGCGCAAAGGCGGCCGCAAGCCAGTGAGCACTCCCACCCCTCGCCGCCATGACCGCAGCAGTAGCACCCTCAATTGTCATGTCAAAAATAGGACTAACCAAGCGCCGTAAGATCTATGCCACCTCAGAGGAGCGCAAGCAGCGCAATCGCCAGGCACAGGCCGCCTTCCGCGAGCGACGCACCGAGTACATCAAGCAGCTCGAGACGACCATCAAGCATCATGAGGAGCAGCTTCAGAACCTGCAGAACAGTCACCGCAACGCCGCCGACGAGTGTCTTATGCTCCGATACAAGAATTCGCTTCTGGAGAGAATCTTGCTCGAGAAAGGTACCACGCTGAACATCACCTCATGGGGAGGAGCGGGATGGTTTCGTCATTGCTAACAAAGTGACCCTTAGGCATCGACGTCCAGGCCGAGCTGCGCGCAAAGACTGGCAGTCCGAATCTGGGCCCGACCCGTGCCCCGGCCTCTGCAAACACCTCGCCGAACCAGCAGCCCGTACAGCAACCTCTCCAACAACGTGCGATGATGAATAGACAGCAGCAGCGTCGCTCACTCGGAGGGCCCCCCAAAGCCGAAGGTCCGCATGGCCTGCCCATGATACAGCCTGACGGCGCACTTCCAGTCCGTTCCCCAATGTCACAGCCCACCCCTGGCTCCCACATGTCCTCGCCCTCGACCACAGCAACACGCTCGCCCAACTTCATAGCCCAGGGTGCTTCTGTATCACCGAACTTCGGACCCATACCCCAGCAGCACTTGCGGCCACAGCCGCCTAGGTCAAACTTCACACCCATGATGGGCCCACAACGGCCATCCCTGATCACGAACCAGCCGCCTTCCAACGGCATGTCGAGCGCATCGACTGTAGGTAGCGGCGCGAGTGTAATGACGCAAAGCAGCACAAGCGGCGGCCCACAATCATACTACAACACTCCCTTCACAGACCACATGAATCAACTCGGCAAGCTGACCCGTTTCCTTCCCCACTTTAGACATAGAACTCTGTTCGTCCTAGGCTGATTCCGTTGTACAGAGCAGGAGTACGATGAGCAAGCCGACATGCTCGACCAAGACGACCCAAGCGACCAATCCGCTGGGCCTGGTCCGTACCCGCACCCGCAGTCCTTCCCGCCGCCAAACGCCATGCAATCACAGAGCATGCAGCCCCCGATGCCGTCCGCCGGCAACCCGCCCTTCACCAGCCCCGCTGCGCTGGCACCGAACGATGGAAGCAACGTGTTCAATGGGATGAACCAACTCTTCGATCCCTATGATCCGATGCTGGATGCAGACCCCTTTGGTCTCTCTGCTAGCATGCACTTTCCGACCATGTACGAATCGAGATGACCGATTCATGCCGAATGCTCTAAGTAGAGATCAGGACAGCACCACGATATACTTCGATGTCTCCGGACCTATTTCGACCGAGATGAATTTAATGATGACGTTCAGCGGGCGTCAGGACAGGTCTATTTCAGGCATGATGGAGCCACGGATACGGCGTTTTGACTTGGGGGATGGGGTTTGTCGATACCTGGAGGGAACTGGGTGGTTTTCTGAAAAATTTACCTTCACGAGGGAATGGTTTCCATCTCACGATATCGGATGGAGGACGGTGTTACTCGTCGGATCGGCAGCGCACAGCTGCGGTCCTGCATCTCTATATATTGGCTGCCTTGCTCTCGTCACACCGCTATGGAGACGCTGCATTGGCATTGTAAACAAATACCTCGAATCAATACTCGATAAAGTCGAAATGTGACTTCGCGACTTTCACCATTGCCAAGAACCTGATCATGACTGTACCCGCTCAAATCGCCCGTGTAACGCTATTTCATGCTACTCTGACGCAATTCACAGACCATTGCTAACCAGCGGTCGTCAGCTTTACCTACAGATAATGAGGCGCAGGCCGCCTTTGTCTGTGGAGAAGCACGGACCACTGTGGGATTCTCTGCAGCTTGACTAAGCGAACCATTTCAGAATCCACAAACGAAATTTCCCGTTTACCCTCAACGTCAACGTCAACCTCACGCCTCCAACAACCTTATCCAACGGAGAGCCGCGACCCTCGATCTCGGGTCAGCTCTCGCCACTTTTGTTCCTTCCCAACAGATTGAGCGTCTAGAAGGAAAAGCGCGAAAGGCGCTTCAATTCCCTCGAGATGTCGTCAATTGCTTCCAAGGTACGCTCTACTTCAACAATCCCGCGCCATCGCTCCTGGCCTCCAATAGGAGACGACATCTCTCTTTCACTTTGTCAATTCATCGTTCTGATGGCAGCGCTAATCTCTCGTGCAGAACCTCTACGAGTTGCTCGGTATGTGCCTCACCCTTGACCCGCTCGCCGGACGCTGTCTAAGAAAACTACAGGCAACGACCCCGATCAGGACCCCGACCGCGAGCCCGAGCCGCCGACAAAGGCAGTTGACAGGCCGGCTGCGAGGACTGGCAAGCGCAATGGCCCGTCCGAAGCCCCAGCACGAGCCGGTGGTGCCTCCACCCGCGCACCCAAGGACTCGGGGAATGCCAACGACAACTGTACGTCTCTTCGGGCCGCGTTACGACTGCCTCAATTATCACAATCACCGTGCAAGTGCATGACTGATCAAGTACAGACCTCCGGGATCGTGGCGTAGGGTCTGACAGGAACCGCAGCAGGGACATTCCTGGAGGCGAGTTGGCTCGTCCATATGGCTTATGCCCAAGCTAATCTATCTTAGATGCTACCGGCGAGACGTACCGTGGCGGCCGAGGGCGTCGCGGTGCCCGCGGCGGTCGAGGCGGTCGTGCTGCCATGCAGGGTGATCGTCATAGTAGGACGGGCATCGCGTATGGCTTCTTAGAACTCCATCAATACCTACATTACTAACCTGTCACAGCGAGCATGACAAGCAAGCTGCTCATGGCTGGGGCGCTACCGAGGGTGAGGCTGAGCTGGCGGACGAGAAGGCTGGCGAGGCTATCGCCCAGAAGGAAGAGAAGGAGGCTATCGCTGAGGATGCTGCAGCGGACGAGCCCGAGGCCACCCCCGAGCCTGAGGACAAGACGAAGTCTTATACGGCCTACCTCGCAGAGCTCGCCGAAAAGAAGCTCTCACTTGGCGCCTCCAACGTACGCAAGGCCAATGAGGGTAGCAGCAAGAAGTTCCCTGAGGGCACCGCTCTTACCCGCGATGAGGAGGACGATTTCATTGCTGGATCTGGCGGCAAGAACAAGCGTACCCGCGAGCGCAAGGAGAAGGCCTTCGTCGAACTCGATGGCGACCGTATGCTCTCCCCCCCTCAGCGTGAGGGCGGCTTCCGCGGTGGACGTGGCCGTGGCCGTGGCGAATTCCGAGGAGAGGGACGCGGACGCGGTAGTCGTGGCCGTGGCGAAGGTCGTGGCGAGTATCGCGGCGGACGTGGGGGACGCGGCGGACAATCCGGTCCCAACATCTCCGATGCCAGCGCTTTCCCAAGCCTCGGCAAATAGCCGCATTCGACCACACGTCGAGAGCACTGCACGACTCCACGCAGGTCTATGTCCAGTATATGACGGCCATTTGGCTGCAATAGTCGAGGAGTCACAAGCGATGCAGGAGGGAGGGAATGGAGAGTAGGAGCGGGGTGAAAAGTAAAAAGAATCTAAGGATCTCTCAAAAGGACAAGGTGGCGGTCAAAACCATCGAACATGAATTTGTTCTCGATGCTCGATGAGATGCGTTGCGGCTAGTTCCCTCTACTTTCGGATTTGCGAGCGACTCCCTTATGTTTTCCTTCTTTCTGATCCCCCCAGGCTCTGGTCTCTTTCGTCTATCTGATAATAAGAAATCAAAAATGGTGCATTTTCTAAGATGACGGCGATCTGAAGCTGATCTGTGAGGCTGTGACGTGAGAGGACCTCTGGCTCGACGTTGAGAAGAGTGGGGAAGAAAGATGTGCTTGAGGAACCAAGGGCAGGAACAATGGTGCGCCTAGCCAGCACAACAAAACTGGCACACCCGTGGTGCCAGGATTCAGGTAGGCGTGATGGGGCTTCGGAGCACGGACCGCGCTACTCCCAACCACGCATGACTCCCAACGGCCATCTTCACAATGCTCATCACGTATCTGAAGGGCGAAGGGCGGCTCATCACGCTGGCCCTCGCTCGAATTGTGTTGTCTCCATTTGCCGGACCGCGCTTCGGGCTGTGCCTCTCCTCGAGAATGACGCACAGCCACCATCAGCACCCTCAAGGTGCAATTGACGAAGGAAATCGCTGAAACCCTGGGCCCTTCTGATCCCCCCTCCACCAGCGAGGATAAGCTCCCAGTTACAATTGTGGGGTTCTCGCACACCGTCCAATGATGCTCTGCGCCCAAAGGTTGCCTGCAGGCAGACACATTCGCTTCTCCGCGTAGCTTGGTTCATCCTTCACATTTGACTCAAAGCCGTGCAATTGAGTCAACAGCCTTGGGAGCCCAGCCATTTGGTTTCACCACTACTTATATGCCTTCTTTGCCTTTCGTGGTACAGCAGTGTAAGTCGTGTCTTCCATCATGGGCTCCAAGATTTCCAAGGCTGTGCCGCCACAACACGTGGACGAGGCAACTGTTGCCTCACCGTCAGCCTCACCAACCGCACCTGCTTCGGACCAGGCAAAGGAAACTGAGCAACCCCGCCAAGGCTCGTGCCTTCCCCAACACCAAAGCAACACACCGCTCCTAAGTGACGCACCTCCCGACGTCGTCGCTTCCTCGCCTGCATACGACAGTACTGTGACCGCGCCCGAGGACACGACCAGGGCCGAAGAGATGGATATCGACTCGCTTCTGAATCCTGCGCCAGCTCCGCCTCAGGTCCATCAAGAAGCTCCGATCAGCCTGGTACTGCCTCCTATTCCTCCATCAGCAGACATCCCTCTGCCGCCGCCGCCGCCGCCGCCGCCGCCGCCTGCGACTGTGGTCCTCCCCGATGAGCAGCCCTCTTGCATAATCTGTTGCGAGGCTATCTCCAAGGAGCTTGAGCATACAGCCGTCCGGCCATGTGGCTGCGAGAGTGTCTATTGCGCCGAGTGCATCAAACGCATGTTTTTGGAGGCCTGCAAAGACATGTCCCGTATGCCTCCGCGATGCTGCACCCAGATCCCCATCCACCATGCCCGGCCACATTTGACGCCAGAAGAGCTATCCGATTTCAGACTCAAGTACGAAGAGTGGAGCACCTCCAAGCCCTTCTACTGCCCTGTCGCCAGCTGCTCGGCCTTCATTCCGAACAGGCTCCTTCCACGGAACCGTACGAACTCCAAGGGCAAACAGCGCGCTGATTCCGGTATCGGCACCCCAATTTCCTTGACCATCGCATGCCCAAAATGTGAGACGAATATCTGCACCACTTGCCGGGACTTGGCTCATGACCATTCGACCTGTAACCCTCTCGATTTTGGCCTTGACAAGGAGACTGCCCAATTGCTGAAAGCGTGGGGGTACAAGAGGTGCCCAAAGTGCGGTAACGGTGTGAAGAGGATGTTTGGATGCAATCACATGGAGTGCCGATGTGGTGCACACTTCTGCTGGGTCTGCTTGAAGAGCCGAGACGATTGTGAAGGTGGATGCTATGACGACGACGACGATGACTACGACAGCGAGGAAGAGCCCGACACGGAAGAGGATGCGACTCAATCAGAATTTCAAGGCGACTCAGACCAGATACTCGTACCCGCTGTGGCAACGTCCGCAGAAGCTGTTCCTGATCTGCCTCCTACCGAAGCCCCACTACCTCCACCTACCGAGGTGCAAGCAGAAGCGACCACTGCCACAGAAGTGGTCGTAATTCTGCCGTCGCCAGAACGGCCGGTCCAAGTTCCCCGTCGTCCACGAAACCTCGATGGTGGCTCAGGTCGGTACTGGGAAGAACAAGATCTCGACTTTGGACGCGAGCCTACCGACGATATCCAGGACCGTACGTGGGACTGCCGCCACGACTTCCACACCGCCAAGGTCAGTCTCAAAGACACTCTCAGCGAAGCTCCCGGGGCGACAGGCATGGAATGCATGAAGTGCTGGTGCACGATTCACCCAGAAGTCCAATTACCGTCCAACGTGAATACGCGTGGAACGCACACAGTGTCCAAAGCTGCGTCGCTGTCAATACGGGAGCGTTATCGCCGGCGAAGACGGACGAGGGACATGGTCCCTCTGCTGCACCGGACTTTTCGGAGAGAGGAAAGGCTCAGTCAGTCGAGCCAGTCGGTGCCTGCTGAGAGAAGCGCCAGTTTTCCCAGTATCCTGGCTATGGGGTCTTTCTCGCAACTGTTCTTGCCGGCAGAGCCGATGGAGGACATGCAGTATAAATCTGCTTCCCAGGAAGAGGCCTCCAGCACCGCCCCCGCGGCTGGCGAGCGTGTGGTCGATACGTATGGCCGCATCATTAATGTGGATGAAGCGCTTGACGATGTCCGGCGAGCGTCCGTGGACATTTCGGAGTTCCACACAGCTGCTGGTTCCTGGACGAATTCTTTCCGTGCGAGCCTCGGTGAGACTATGAAGTCGAATTCTTTCGCCAGCGCTTCACCTTTCAGCTTCGCCCACCAGTGCAATGCATGCGGTCTGCTTGTTTGCGGGCCTTGCAAGGACGACTTGCTGTTCAAGCCTGAACAGGAGTGATCGTACTGCTGCAACATACTTCTCACGAACATTTTCTACGTCCTGTTCATTCTGGTGGAATCTTTAGCATGTTATCTCTCCAGCTGACGAGGAGTTCTCAGATGGCTTTTATTATCATATCTCAATATTCGTATCTTTGCGCGGCCTCGAATGAGCATGAGGTTGCAGGTCTCTCCGTCCGGAGTGTTTTCGTGGATGGCATAGCGAGGCGTTCTGGCATGTCATTTTCCAATTGTGTAGCGTAGCATCATGATAATCTCCAACACTTGAGATCTTTATGTGGGTGTGTACATCGGAGCGGACAGTTCGAACGAAATTGGACTTCATCAAGTGTCCATCATTGACTATATACTTCGACAACCTCGCGTGTTGTGTGACAATCATCTCAATGCGTCTGTCTATATAATCCAGCCTGAAGCTGCGAAGCTCAGCGCGAACTGCCCATTCAAAAACTGTTGTCGCTCATCGCAAGTCCTACACGCTTCACAGTCCGGTATACACTTCCCCGTGCGTGTTCATCGCACGACCGCTGTGCAGACAACTTCGTATACCGTACATCAAAGGCGATCAAGCTTCAGAGTTGGAGCAAGGTAGGCCAGATGGACATATAAGGAGCCACCAAGACCCACAACGAGGTCGTGAGGAGGTATTCACAGAACACAAGTATTCGCACTAACCCCTATACCGAGTGCAACAAGTTTGCAGTACCTATATGCTCTATGCTTAATCAGTGCAGTTACATCTGAAAATTAAAAGGCGGTCAGGGCAGACTTAGCATATTTCAAATGAACTCCTCTAGAGCGTCC
>JAFHBV010000325.1:0-42322 GCA_019022785.1 Pseudomonodictys pantanalensis | reverse complement strand
CTCTGGTTCTGGGGGTGGTGGAGGCGGCGGAGGAGGTGGAGGAGGCGGTGGTTCGAGATCTTCTGGTAACGGTGCCTGACTGAAGTGGTAACCGAGGAATGCGCAAAAGAGGAGGAAGAGGAGGATGGAAGGCGGGACTCGGAGCGCGCGGAGCAGCATCTTGACGGCCTGTACAGTGTCGAGAGGCCTCAAGGGCGCAGGCGGGAGGAAATTGAGGGCATGGGAAACTCAGTGAGTCCGGAGCTGAGGATGTCGACTCGGGCAGATGTCGTATCGGTGCTACGACGCCAAGCGTAGTATTAAGTGACGGTTGGTTCCTGAGGCCGGGAATTGGGGTCCAGACCGTCAGCCAGCTTGCCAAGGCGAAGAAGAATGTGTGACGGGCCTCGTAGCTAAACGCCCTCTAATGGCGGCCTCGTAGCATCAACTAATAACTATGCGAGGATGGATCGCTTGAGGTGCTGGATATACTGGATACCTATCTGGAGGCAGTTGGGAACGAATGGTTGACAGGTGACGGGATCTGCGCTGCGGGTCGCCAAGCCTCGCGTCAGGCCCGCTTTTGCCCTGGATTGCGGGAGCCATGAGGGGGCTGCGTCACTTCGTCACTTCGTCACTTCGTCTCAGCTCCCAACCACCCGCGCCCCAGGCCTCGCCATCGCATACATTAGCACTCCATCGCACCTGCTCGTTCTGCACTGCCGTGTGTTTTGTTCCCGCAGCGCAAAGTCCTGAAAATGGCCGTCTACACGCCGAGGAAAGACAAAGGCCTCTTCGCTGGGCACCAATGGATGTGCGACTGCGAGCCCAGGAAGCCGGCCCTAAAATTTCTAACCAAAAAAGCAGGCCCGAACAAAGGCAAATGGTGTAGGTAATGGTTGCGTTCCGTTTTGTGCTGTACTGACCACCCTGTAGTCTACACATGTCAGGAGGAGAGAGATAGCGACAGGCGTTGCAAGTTCTTCCTCTGGCAGGACGATGCGAAGCCACGAGAGCAGGCTGCCCTGCAGAACTCTGGCACGGAGCCGGGCCGCGACGATGATGCGACTCCGCGAAGACCACCTCAGCAGGCCGTCGCCCCTCTCCAGCCTCAAGCACCGCAAGCTGCCCCGCCACCTTATACACCGCTGCCTGCCGCACCTCCGTCGGCCTACACACCACAGCCTCGCGTTACCGAGCCGAGCAGAAAGCGGGCCCGCCCCAACTTCGAAGCAGAGGACGATTATGATTTCGATGGCAGCGACTCGGACCTCAATGACCAACTCAACCAAGCCGTGACCGCAGCCGAGACCCCGACCAAGGCTGCTAAGACAAGCAACTTCGCGACGCCGCCGCGACGCAAACTTCCGTCGGCGTGGTCGACAAACAACGGACTGCCCACACCCGAAACCGGCAATCGAAAATCCAATGACCTCTTCCAGACACGATTCTCGGCTGCAGGGTCCTCGCTCCTTACGCCGTCCCTGTTCAAGCAGGCCACGCCGGAACCGCAAGCGCCCGGGACATTGACGCCCGCATCGTCACCGCAGAACACACCAACGCCAAATCGATTTGTAGATAGGGGCGATGTCGGGACGGAGAGCGACCTCACCCGCGATGTCTTTGAGGTTCTGCACGCAGCGAACATCAAAATCGATCCACCGCTGCGTCGGAATCTCAGCAGCGTTCTTAAAAATCACGCGACTAGAGCTGAGGGCCTCAGACGCGGGCGAGAGGTGGCTAGGTCGTCGATTAAGATCAAGGATGCGAAGATCGCTGAGCTGACTGCTCAGGTGAGCAGGATCGAGGCTGAAGTTCAGCACGAGAAAGACATGGCGAGGCATCTGCAGTGGCAGCTGGAGAGCGGCAATCAGTCTGGGTAATTGTTGAAGCCATTGTCCAACGTCGCTCGAGAGGACCTTCTGAAAGAAGTCGTGCCGTTTCACCCGACGTATACGCCACACTTACCGGCTTCCCGCAGCCACCCTCCAACATCATTGCCCAACACTTTCGACTAGCTCTTGCGCATATTGCTGGCCTGGCTGACTTCTTATCGATTTCACAAATATCTACCCCGGGGATGGGGCTAGGTCCAACCAATCATCGCTCGGATATGTGTCGGCACATTCCCATACAGGATCGGGGATAAGTATCCGCGTGACAGCCATCCTAGCTGCAGCCTGATCCTACGCAAGATTACTTCATATGTTTTTGAGAGATACCCCAGAGATTCCCCAAGGGTCCGGGAGTTGGGCCGGGCTGAAACAGGAATAGTCCATGGCAATTTGGGTGGCGGTGGGGTAGCGAAAAAGCTTGTCAATGTCAAAGCCTGGCACGTCACGCTTTCTTCATCGTAGATTCATAATCACGGTTGACACCCGCGCGAGAACAACATTGCAACGGCTGTCGGGCCAGATGCTGTGCGCTGTTGTTACGGCTAACGTGGGTTACCCTGGGTGAGTGGGTTTCGCACCCAGGTGCTGGCGCGCTTCTCGTCCAATGACGCCACCAGCCAGGTTGCCGTATTCAGTTGCGCGACTTGTGCGGCCGCCACCCACGCGCTGTTTGTGCGATATCCAAGTCATCATATTTCACCGCTTTCCTACCAGAATCTTCTTCAATAAAATGTGCTGGCACCCTTCTATCCTGCTTTCCATCGTCCACTTCACTATCGCACTACCCTTCTTTGTGCCGCTCAGCCGCTTCCACGACACGTAGATTAAATTACACGGTTCGCTGCCGGCTCTTAATCAATTCACGTACCACCGACCACTCGCATCACCGCACCAGCACACAACCAGGAATACAGGTATCACCATTGTACGCCTTGTACCCGCGACAATATGTTACCTGCATCACCTAAAAGAAGGACCCACCCAGCCAATCCAGGCAATATGCCCCGGACGCCGGTTGAGGAAACCGTCACTACCACCATCTTCATATCTAATCTGCATTGCCCGTCATGCATTGAAGGCATCCAAGAGTCGCTCAGCGCCCTTTCGCCGCCGCCCGAGTTCGTCTCTCACTCTATTGTTTCTCATTCCGTTGTCCTGCGCCACAAACCCTCCCTTGCTGTCGACGACATCTCTGGCTCGCTAGAGGCAGCCGGCTTCGACATCCACAGTATCTTCCAAGACAACAAGACGATCTTCACGCCGGTCGAGGTCTGCCACTTCGAGGATCGCAACACAGAGTGGGAAAACAGCTTGGAACACGCTGTGGCGAAGTGGTTTCAAACACGCGACTCGCAGAGCTCAAAAGTGGACATGCACAAGAGGGACAAACATGTGGAGCAGTGCGAGGAGTGCAAGAGGGAGGCCGGCGGCTTGCGGCTAGACAACGAGGAAACGTACCCACTCAAGCCGGAGCCGGTGGTTACAACAGAAAAGCTCAGCGCGGAGGACCTTGCAATCGACGACGCGAAATCACCGACAGCCTCCTTCATCGCTATCGATGCCGCTATAACCCCGGTGGTATGCAAAGCAATGCTCGCCATTACTGGCATGACATGCAGTTCGTGCGTGAGTAGCATCACACACGCCGTCCAAGAGCTACCGTGGGTCCGGTCCATCGACGTCAACCTCCTCACCAACAGCGGCACAGTCGTCTTCGAGGGCAAGCACAGGCTTCAAGATGTTGTGGACACTGTTGAGGACGCTGGATTCGATGTCAGTGTGGAGAAGTTGGAGGAAGTCACACCTCCCAGCAAGACTGTTCAAGTTCAGAAAAAGCATGCGGACAGATGGCGAGCGACCTACGCGATCGGTGGCATGACTTGCAGCTCTTGCGTAGGCAATGTCTCCAACGCGGTCAAGACCCTCACGTGGGTTGACAAGGTGGATGTCAATCTGGTTTCGAATAGCGCTACGGTCCTCTTCAATGGCAAAGAACATCTGGCTGAGCTCCAAGAGACGATCGAGGACGCCGGGTACGATGCGGCACTCGATAATATCGTTCCGGAGGATGTGGCTGACGAGGAGGCGGTCGACAGGTCGGTCAGCATCCAGATTGAGGGCATGTTCTGTCACCATTGCCCAGCAAACATTACGCGAGAACTGAACAACAAGTACGGCAAGGAGCTCGCATTCGCAATCGAGGACCCGCCCTTGTCACAGAAGTCACCTATACTTCATATTAAGTACACGCCGAATCCGCCGGACTTTACCCTCCGGAACGTATTCCAGACGATCATCGACTTGAACCCGACTTTCAGGCCATCCGTCTTCCACCCTCCGACTATCGAAGAACGCGCACGGGAGATGCACGCTCAAGAACGAAGGCGGATCTTGTTTCGTCTTCTGTTGTGCTTTGTCATCGCAATTCCAACCTTCATTATCGGTATCGTCTTCATGAGTCTGGTCAAGGAGAGCAACCCTGTTCGCCGCTATATCATGCAGCCGATGTGGGCAGGAAACGTTACCCGCACAGCCTGGGCACTATTCATTCTCGCGACTCCCGTATACTTCCTCGCAGCGGACACGTTCCATCGGCGCGCGATCAAGGAGCTCAAAGCTATGTGGAGGCCCGGTAGCAGGACCCCATTCCTGCAGCGGTTCGTGCGGTTCGGGAGCATGAACATGCTTATCTCGCTCGGTACCAGCATTGCCTACTTCTCCTCCATTGTTGAGCTCGCGCTCGCGGCTGCAAACAAGTCATCGGGATCTATGAATGATTCATACTTTGATGCTGTCGTCTTTTTGACCATGTTCCTCCTCATTGGTCGCTTCCTGGAGGCATACAGCAAGGCCAAGACCGGCGACGCAGTCACTTCGCTTGGTGAACTGCGATCGGTAGAAGCGATCCTGATTGACACTGCAAAGGGAGACATCAAGATTGCGACGGATCTCCTCGAAATTGGCGACGTTGTACGAGTTCATCATGGAACCTCACCGCCATTTGATGGCACCGTCTTGGAAGGAAGCACGATCTTCGATGAGTCCAGTCTCACAGGAGAGTCTCGTCCCGTGAAGAAAGATTTAGGAGACATGGTTTTCTCTGGCACAGTCAATAAGGGATCACCCGTCAAGGTTCGCATTGCAACTGTATCCGGCACATCGATGCTGGACCAGATCATCAACGCCGTCCGTGAGGGTCAGGCACGTCGGGCGCCCGTGGAACGAGTCGCCGATACTATCACCAGCCATTTTGTGCCCTTTGTCACTCTTGTCGCCATCGCAACCTGGCTCATCTGGCTTATTCTCGGCACGACTGGTGTTGTTCCTAAGGACTGGATGAACGAGGGCTCCGGAGGTTGGGCACTTTGGTCTCTTCGCTTCGCCATTGCCGTCTTCGTCATCGCATGTCCTTGCGGTATCGGCCTAGCTGCACCGACTGCTCTCTTTGTTGGTGGTGGTCTCGCCGCAAAGCATGGTATCCTCGTCAAGGGAGGCGGAGAGGCATTCCAAGAAGCCAGTACGCTTGACTGCATAGTATTTGACAAGACGGGGACGCTCACCCAAGGCGGCGATCCCGCAGTGACAGATCACATGATGTCAGCTACCCTTGAGCATTCTACCATCTTCGCCATCGTCAAAGCGCTCGAGGAAAACAGCAACCACCCCATCGCTCGTGCCTTGGTGGCATTCTGCGCGGACAAGTCTCCCAAAATGGCCGAAGCTCTCGATGTACAGGAAGTTCCCGGCAAAGGTTTGAAGGGCACTTTCAAGTTCGGGAATCAAGAAGGGACGGTCATCATCGGAAACGAAGCCTTCATTCTTGACCATAAGGCCTCCATCACAGCGGAGCAAACATCTGCTCTCCAGATGTGGAAATCATGCGGCCATTCAGTAGCACTAGCAGCAGTCCAACTCGCTCCCGACCAACCTTGGGAGCTTGCCGCGACCTTTGCGATATCCGACCCCCTCCGACCCGAAGCAATTAGCGTCATCGCAGCCCTCAAAAAGCGCGGCATCGACGTCTGGATGCTCTCAGGCGACAACCCCACAACCGCCAACGCCGTAGGCGCCCAAGTCGGTATCCCGCCCTCCAACATCATCGCCGGCGTGCTCCCCGACCAAAAAGCAGAGAAGATCACATATCTCCAACGCACCCTGACCAAGACCAACAAATCCCTCTTCGGACGCCGCACCAAGACGCAACGCGCCACCATAGCAATGGTAGGCGACGGCATCAACGACGCGCCGGCCCTCAGCACAGCCGACCTCTCCATCGCCATCGGCTCTGGCTCCGACATCGCGCTCAGCTCCTCCTCCTTCATCCTCATCACCTCATCGCTAACCTCGATCCTCACCCTCCTCGACCTCTCGCGCGTCGTGTTCCGCCGCGTCTACTTCAATTTTGCGTGGGCGCTTGTCTACAACATCGTTGCTATGCCGATCGCGGCGGGCGTTTTGTATCCGGTTACGACGGGAACGAAGCATATGGATATGCATCATAATGGGGTGGGCATGGACGGCGGTATGGGTATGGAGGATACGGGGGTTAAGCATGTTAGGCTGGATCCGGTGTGGGCTAGTTTGGCTATGGCGTTGAGTAGTGTGAGTGTGGTTTGTAGTAGTTTGCTGCTGAGGAGTGGGTGGTGGGGTGTGGGGTTTAGGGCGAAGAAGGGGGTCGAGGCGTGAGGAAGGGTGGAAGATGAGGGGTTGAGGAGGGAAAAAGGGAAGATTGTTAGCAGTGGAGATGATATCCTTTGAAATTGAGAAGATGTCCCGTGACACTACTGTGAGCTTTGTTGAGCGGTGATGTACTTGAGTATGATGTGATAGTGATGATGGTGCTCGTCGCGATGGACGGTGGGATGCGTTCGCTCGCGGTAGTCTTCAGAGCAGCATGGAGGAGCACGTCCATCGGTTTTGATAACAAAGATCGCCAGAAGAGAACACACATGGCGCCGGTTCACCTCGATTTTGTTCCCCAAAGCCGAGCACGACACATAGGGTTGTTGGCATATCATTTTTTTTAGTGATGCCCCGATGCCCGTAAGGTGAGGAGTGTGAGTCCTAAGAGGCATGAGGGTATTTATACCCACGGACATGGAGACTCACGTGCTTATCCGCCGCTTGCTCAGGACTAGCGGAGCCAGATCTAACATTGGGCCTTGGACGGTGTATAAAAGGCTCGTTTTTCATCTTGTAAAGGCATTTAATCTCTACACTTCAGAACTTTAAAGTAGTTACTAGCAGGTATACACCCAGAGACATGTTGAACTTCCTCCGCATGGTGCAAAACCTGTAGGGAGTCTCTGAATAGGCAGTCCGGTTCGCAATTCGCAATTTCAACACGACAGCAGCACGTGGTACCCGTGACGAGAGGAGTATACATACTCTATCTATGCCAGTCGGGCGTCCTCCTCAACTCTATCGCTCTTGCTCTGAAAAGATCGCAATGTCTGACCATCCAACCTATGGGCTCGGTGAACTGATATTATAATAAGGAGATACATATGTGTAGTTGTGAGCTATCGCTCCACGAGAGGTCTTTTTGCGGGATCGAAAATGCCCTCGCATATTGACTTTCTTCCTGCCGTGTGCTTCTTCAAAGGACATGCATGGGCAGCTAGGGAAGCAACAAGGTGTTCCCCAAGCCGAACCGGGGCTGGACCCCATGGAGTAGGGTTGGGTGCACTTTTGTCACAGCGCTACCGAAAAACCAGAGCATGGTAGTATCTCTCGACCTTTCTGATTGCCGCAGCCGGCACCGGCACATTGCTGCGTTGTCGTGTTTTTGAGGAACCAACGAGCTCGATGTAGTGATCGAGTGTGTTGAAACTAGAGGCGGATTTATATCTGTAGTCAAGTAAACTCACGGGCCCCCCGTGCAGCTCTAAGTCCAAAGACTTGGACGTATCATAAACGCTCGGTACCTAGGGTAGGATGAACGGGGAGCGCGAGCTTGAAGCGGCAGCATAAGTGCCTGGGAAAGGCCTCTCATGCAGCTGAGCCACTCTGAGGACCCCCTTGCCTTAGATGGGATCTCTTACAGGTGATCTTAGTAAGAATCCCCGTTCTCGCGAGATATTACCCACCGAGGTTCGATGACAGCCTCATACCTCTTGAAGACCATGAGAACTTGATGGAAGAATTCCAAAGATTGCATACCTCCGTTAATGTTCCCTTTGATTAAGACGGTTTCGAAAATGTGCTTTTCCAAGTTCCATGTGACTTGATCTTCTATCCCCGATTCTTAAAAGCGAAACGGTTTCGGGTTCCAATCAAAATCTCCCCGATGGTCATGCCGTGCTGGGCGAATCCCTCATGCTCAATTTTTGCGACTCACTTTATGCGACATCGAAAGCTTTCGCAAGAGTCATGGGCATGTTAGTGTCTAAAATGGGGAGAGGGTATGGCGAATGGCATGGGATGTGCGGCTCGAGGTTAGGAACTGAAGGCGGGTTCGATGGCGAATGTTACTAAGAACCGGCTTAGCAGCCTGAACAGAGGACGACGGTATAATAGTTTGGAAGGTTGAGGTGGGGGGAGCTGATTACATCTATCCGTGTTGATTCGTCGCGCTTTCGTGTATGAACTGGAAAAAAAAATTGGAAGCGACCATCGAAGGGCGGTGTTACTCAGCGATTAGTCAGCACAGATTAGCGTACCTATCCTTCAGCTCCAGCTCTTCCACCTTGGCGCCTTTTCTCCTTGCTTCGCGCTTCGGTTTGTCCAATCACAATTCCACATTTGCAGATGTGGTGTGATGACGTTGATATTGGTGGCGGCGGCAGATACCGCGCATAAGAGGCAGTGTTGCAGCTTACTCCTGGATGTGGACGCATCTTGCATGCATTTACGAGAGAATAAATGAAGTTCTTGATCAGATGCTTGATAGAGCAGTTCGGCAATCGTAGAAACCAGAAATTGGAGATAAGTCAACAGAGGAAAAGGCTGTGTGAGCAATCCTGAAGGCAGGTCATCATATTTTTCTAGCATTTCAGGTTTTAGTCATCGTCCATTCCAACCACCAGGACCGTCACCGTGACGGCGCGACCCACACCACTCGCTAATCTCCCATCCTAGTCTTTAGATCTCATCGATCTCAAATATCGCTTTATCTCACCGTCAACTACCATAAGGTACAAAATATCAGCAAGTCATGACATCCTATGATTGCACAATGAAGTGACAAGAGGGTAAGCGGAGCTCATCAATCTTGCAGCAAGGCTGGTTTCCAAATCAAACTCTGACAGTACTCCAGAGGACGCTCGGCCAATGGCAAGGGCTTCTTTGAATGAGATACGAGGAGATTGATCGTGTTCATTTATCTTTGGAGGTGTGGCACTATCACTCCAAGTTCTTTTCCACTGACCGGTCAACCGTGATGCTCTCCAACCACGGGGACAATATGGCTCTCAAAGATGCAGCTCTGCGGCGAAGATTTAAACCCCGTCTGCTCCGAGGGTTCTAGGTTAGACAAGGTAGTGAAAACTTAGTATTGACCTTCTATTTTAGCATTGAGCCATAATTTCCTCCAGTTCAAATGAAGCCAGAATCAATGTCCGTGGCTACAGATGGACATTCCTTCAAAGCACATCCTATATCAGAGCATTCCATCGAAGAGCATCCAGTCGAAGAGCATCCAGTCGAAGAGCATCCAGTCGAAGAGCATCCAGTCGAAGAGCATCTCGGTGGTGATGAAGTACCTGGGCTCGATTCGATTCCAGTCAAGCGAGATGCCGAGCGAGGCATCGACCAAAGCACTACTAAGGGTATCAATCAGCACATTGAACGGAGTATCAGGCAAGATATTGATCCGAAGATGGAGCCAGGGGAGACCCATGTCCAACCCAAGGACACCGCCGGCACTCCACTGACTGCGACCGCAGACTCACCAATGCGACCCAAAACATCTTTAACCGTAACCGTCAAACCTCTCAGTAGCGTCTCCATCGATAACGAAGGGTCCTCAAAGCTCCCCATAGACAAGAAACGATGGTATCATCTGGTACACATGCAGAAACACAATCGCAATATCCTGGGGCCGTGTTTACTAGTCGTTGTACCGATGGTAGGATTCACAGCAACGATCCTTGGATTGGTGCTGGGCTACAATCTCACGGCTTTGGAGTGTCCGTACGCGGACCTCTGTCCGAGCTCCAATAACGGCTCCTTCAATGGCACCAACACAGCAACATATTACTACGTCGACTATCCAGCAGCGCGTCTGGTGTTTATTGCGTCATGGTCATCCACAGTAGGTTGCTTCACTTTACATAGCTAGCTTTACAGAACGGACGGCTGACACCTAGCTCGCAGTTCAGCTTCACTTTCGTCGGAGTTCTGATGACAATGTATTCCTACTTTGCTGCTTCTGGGTTTTTGAAACTCTCTCAAGCCGCGGACATCAACACGATGATCCCAACGACATATCAAACCACGGTTCTAGTCCGTATTCTGAATGCTGAGGTCCTGGCCTTGTACAACTCATTAGGAATGAAGATGAAGAATTTCTCCTGGAACAACAACGGTAGCGGCACTGATACACCTCTGGCGCCTCTGCTTGCATCTCCTTACATCGTGTTCTTAGTATCGCTGTTGGCTAGGTATGTATAGCGTTCCAATACCGAACCCATACTCATGAAGGGTCGATATAGTGACTTTTTAAAAGTCATATAACAAGCTAAGTCAAGCAGTGTCCTAGTACAGGCTGCCGATACCTACATGCACGTTTCAACTTCAGCAGTTGATATTGTCCAGTCTTACGTGCGACTCAGTTCACAGTTTGCCTACAGCCGGGACCTGTCGCAATGGTGTCTGAACCGTCAAACCCACGGATCGTTCGAAAATCCTAACTATTGGAGCTGTGCCTTGAAGTTGGACAACCGTACAGCGGCTGATGGCAAGCAAGTCTGGTGGCCTTATCCCACTAACATAAGCCAATGGGCGGCCGTGGCAAACGGGATATCCCCACTCCACAAGATGCTCAATTTTGCTGAGGATGATGGAGGGTCCATATCAGTGCTAGGACCCGGGAATCTGCCATCAGACATCGACTTCTCCGCTCACACCTTTGGGGTGTCAACCCAATGCCAAGCTGTTCGAAATTCTTCGTGCACAACCAGAACTGGGCCGGGAATCCAAAATTCAACCTCCGTCTCACCGACTATTTACTTCAACTGTTCAGACGCTTCTTTAGGACTTGAGGTGTCCGGGGCTCTGTATCCCCTGGTGATCCAGCTCCATCAGTACAACTTTCATCGGTATATCCAAGAGGATCCGCCCTTCGAAAACAGTGTTACGAGCTTCTTGTTAGCTCCACAGGAGCAGATTGATCAAGCGGCTAATTTGAGCGATGCTGAGGCTGCAACTGTATTCAGCAATCCGTGGAGAACACTTTCGGCCTGGAACATCAATAATGACGCCTTCGGCGGCAAAGATCTTACAGCTGATGATAGGCTCTTTAGCAATCAAGGTGCCTATTTCATGTCGATGTGCAATCACACAGGTGAGAATCATTTCCCTCCGATATATTCTAGGGTATTCCCTCACTAACATGTTTAGTGTGGGACCTCGATTACACATTCAGCAATGGCCGAGTGAGCAGGGTACACAAAACACGAAGCAATAGCAGCACTGCCGGTATCGCTACTCTGCCTATGTCACAACTTCTTTCGTTTTCGAACGCCATATTGCCGCACGCGTCTCAAATCCTGAATGCTATACCCAAAGATCTGGATGATGCTGTCCTCAGTATCCCGCAAACCCTATCAGAAAGCTACCTCTCATCCATCGCATCCCAAACGAGCCCTCGCCCCGCTATCCAAGTTCAATCTCGCATCACAAAGATCGTGAGTCGCGTCCCCAAAACCGCACTCTGGCTCCTTGTTACTGCAAATACATTATACGTCGCCTTAGCCATCTTTCTTGCAGCGCTCGCTTTCATGGTTACATCGGACGATGTATACCAACTCCGTATGCGACTATCTGTCGTCGGATTAGCAGCACAGCTGTTCGAAAAAGACTTCGCAGAACGTGCTGTCAAGGACGAGAAAGAGCTTTTCGAAAACCAGGACGGAAAGGTTCATGAGCAGAAGAGGGTCCAGGTAACGAAGACGGCAAAGGGTGGGACCGCGTATCAAGTCATTGAATAAGATTATATCGGTGTGGGAAATACTGGGACCGAATATTTGCATACATTGCGTTGATATGGAATGTGGGACTATTCTGGGAAGCGGGTGTAGGATATTAAGGATGGTTGAAGGTGGTATAGGTCCATGCTGTAACAAACCGTTTGTGCCACGGTTTCCGCGTCCCACTGCACAGCCGGTTTCGACTGGCGAAAATGAGTACTTTTAGTTGGCCTCATAGGCGACTATGAGCCATGCATTGGAGTCGAGGCTTTCCCCAAGGCGTGACAAACTGCAGTGTAACTGCACGTAAACATTTCGATTGAATAAGCTCATGCAAGCTCGGCCTGTGGGAAACGGTTGACGCGAACCATTATTAGGAGACCTCGCAGACATTGACCACTGCGTAAAGGGTATATTGAATATGAAGTACAAAAGCGCCTGACCTTGCGATTTTTATAAACACTGGTAGTACCACGGCGGCGATACACCTTTGCACTGGTACGGTGACTGTAAATCAAACTGTCAGTATAACATGTCCATCTTCACGGAAGAGATTTTTTTGGGGTGGTTGCGCACTTACCTCACACACCGTACATCCCTTCCAATCATTACCGCCACATTGATCCCAATGCTTCGACTTGCATCCTCCACCTCCTCCAGGTTGCGAGGGTGTCGGCGAGGGTCTTCGGGTAGACGAGGGCGGTGGGTTTGATCTTTCGGTAGATGTAGGTGGGGGTCTTGGGGTAGACGTCGGAGGGGGTCTTGGGGTAGACGTAGGCGGCGGCCTTGTGCTGGTACTTGGTCTTGGTGGGAAGGATGAGGTTCTCGGAGGATTGGATGGTCGCGGTGACCGAGATGGTCGAGGAGGTGATGATCCGCCCTTGGTTGGCGTATCCACTTGACTGCCATCACAGTAGATTGTCGGCCCATCCAATGCTAGATTTTTCAGAACCGAGCTCATGCCGTTTGTACCTGGGCCGTTACACAGACTCGTCCTCGCAGCGCTCGTGTTGAGAGGAGAGGGGTACTCGATGTGGAACACGGGCTTATTGGTAGCGAGGAATGCGTTGTACGCATTACATTCGTTCAATTGCGCACATTGTTCGTTGACGGCGAAGTCCACCGTCGACGTGAGGGCTGGGACAATATCCAGGCCGTTTTTGAGACCAATCTTCATATTGTACTTTGCCGCTTCTTGTTGCATCCATTTTACGTAGTCGATGGCATCGGTCGACTTGAGATTCAGGCCATTGTCGTTTTGCTGTGGCAAGTCAGTATATTTGAAGGGATGTTTGCACGCATCCGGAGGAAGCGTATATAGGCGACAGTTTTGAGCATGAAAATATAAAAATACATACGTAGCCATCTGTTGCAACCAGTCAGTTCAAAAATTCATGTGTAATTCCCATAGTGACGGCTTGTGGAGGTGGTTGGGGCATACCTATATTGTCCGGATCTATCGCATCGCAGCCTTTGCTGCCTGCTAACTGAATGCGATTTGCCATAATGTTCCTGACTGCAGTACTTGTTACCCGTAGCCACTTCTCATTTGGCCATTCGGGCAGCACTTTGCCGACATCAGATGCAGGGAAGCTCTTCGCATCATCTCTCCAATCTTCCACCGTGCCTGCACTGAAATAGCAGATTACCGTCTTTCCCGCTGTCTTCAATGTCGCAACAGTCGATGCGTCATTGTCGAACAGATCGATATCCCAAACAGGTGCGTCTGTAGGTGAAAGAGGCATTTTCGACGTGTCTGGGGTGCCGAGCAAGATAATTTGCCACTTTTGTCCTTTCACGAAATCCTGTTGTCCCAGCGAGCGACCGGCGAGCAGTGTCAGGCATACGAGCCATGACAACATGTTGAAGAAAGACCGTGCCATCCGTTTGAACTGCTGAAAGAAACGAGGCGATGTTCAGCAAGGTTCAAGAGAGCAAATGAAAGAAAGTCGGAGGAGAAAATGTACGTGCCATGCGGCGAGGATCGGATGCAGCAGATGATCCCCAAGAACCACCATTGGAACATATAAGAAGTAGCGATGTAATATCGTGGTTGGCCAGCAGTTCTGGGTTACGTATTTTGCTTGACGGAGCGCATTGCGGAGACATTAACCGCCTCCAGACTTCGACAACCTATGGACGCTTGGTCTTCCCCCATATTTCAAGAAGATTGCTTGTGGTCAAGCGAGCCAACCAGGGCAGCATGGTATAAGGGTAATGAAAATTGCGTGACACCCGGGCATGGTGATGGGGTTTGTGCCATAGGCAATCTATGTTTGACGCGGCAGCCACACCACGATGTCGGAAGAACAGGAAGCAGGTACCTATCAGGCAACTGGAGCCACAATCAGTCTGCGTTAGAGTCAGACCAGCATTTAGAAAGTCTATAGATGCATCCTGGAGTTTTCCGAGCGCGGTAATGGTTCCGCGTTGCCCACATGTTCCTGAGGGCCATGTTTCGATCAGCAATTTGCATTAGTTGCATCTTTCGGCAGATGCATGCAGTGCGGGGGAAAAGCTTAGCTGTGAGATCCTCAGGCCAGCGGCAGGGATACCATTCGGGAGATCGACTGGTCGGCGTGGTTGTTGTGAATGTTCTAGACGACGGCTAAATCGATCGTCAATATATCGCTCTCCCCCAATATAAAGGAACTTGCCGCACAGTCATATGCAAGCAAGGCAAATTGAAGAGATTTTGATGAATAAGAAAAAAAATTGCTCTCGGGCATTTTGCATCGCCGGCAATTGAGGCATCAGGACGTTACTCCACCAATAGGCATATTAGGTGCTGGTGAGGATACCAGGGATGAAAGCAGGTACTTGCTGGCTTGCATAACGGTCTGCTAGGAAGGAGAGCTCTAGAACGTGGCTGGAAGCTTGTTGTCGACGTGTTCCTCGTCGGCGTCAGTGCTTCTCCATGGCTTTCATCTATGGAGGCGTGTTTCCAGTCCATGAGATCCCCACCATCGTTCGACCCGGTTAGCAGATCGATAACTCCAGGTAATCCAGGACCGGCTACAGATATGAGATCTGGGGGAGTAGTCGCTGAGGTATCCAGCCTCCGGGCCATAGCGTTTTCAATATGAAAGTGCATCGCACACGGCGTAGCGAAACCTCGGAAGCGCTTCCAGGAAAGGCTTGGGTTCCTTAAGCGACTTCCAATTTATTGACCGCCGCGCGTCTCGGCGAAGATGGTTAAGGCATATGCACGCTTGTAGCAATTCATACTGGCTCTCGACTCTTTTTCATCGTTATCGATTAGCAAAAGTCCAGTTGCTACAGGCGTCGCGACGAGGCGAGCGCGAGAGAAAAGCGGAGGTTCTCATCGCATACCCAGAGAGAGGATGAAGGAAACGAGGAAAGATGCAACCAGCGCTCTGAGCATGACGGGTATGCGGTCTACAGGCATGGAAGCAATGAGCAAAGATGGGAATATCAGGCTGAAAGGCTGTCGGCGCCAAGGCATTACTTAGTCAGCTAGCTCGCGTCGCGCGTTGAGGAGAACGCGACCTTTCGAACGTCGAAGACACGCCTTGGCTTTCACGAGAGCACTCATACGGTGGTTTGATTCACAAGACTATTTCGGCGGTTGCCAAGGTCTCGGTCCATAGGTAGTCACCCGCCGTGAGCGAGGGTTGCCCTGCCTCATTGCAAAGCCCGCTGAAAGATTACGCCTCCGTCAGCCACCCACCTCGAAACTACCATGATGGATGTCCCTTCTGTCCTAGCCACTCGAGTCCTCATGTAGCCTCGGCTAATTCTCTCGTCTCTGTATGCGGTAGCCGGCTTGACAATTGCCTTAAGAGGTGATGACAGTAAGGCACATTGATCGCACATCTTTCATTGTATACCTCTTTCTCATACATACCGGATCAAGGGCTATATGCTTCCCGGTCTCCTGCTCTTCTTTCTCGGTAGATCATGAAATAGCTGTTCTGTCATTTGCCTCGCCACAGTATTCGATGAATCCTGCCTGTATGTATACTCTAATCACTCCATGATTCCATCACACCCAACACGCCCCTTTATAATATCCCTTCCAACCGAAAAAGTCTACACGTCTACTCGCCCCTCTTTCTCGTGTTCTTTTCATTACCCCCTCGCTGTTCTCTCAAGCCTCTCTCTCCTTCTCTGGCCCATTCTCACAGTCTCCTCATTGCATGCTCGTGAACGACTTCGGCTTGTAGTGGCCCCGCCTCACTTCAGCAGCCAACATGTCTTGGTTCCTCATCCTAACGTCGGCCATGTACTGTGCCTGCTCCACACTCTGCGGTTTGATACCGTTTCCGTCTTGGCGCCAGCCCCAGGCCGAGTTTATGGCGAATCCGCAGGCGACTAGAAACCCGGCTCCAAGCATGACGAGAAGAACGATGACGAAAGGTGGAAGGGCGAAGCCCATATTGTCGCGTTTGGCGAAGTGGTGCATCGCGCTGTGCTCGATCGCGTTCCTGATGGCTGGCATTGTTGTAGTTCGGTGCCGGCCTTAAGCGAGAAGGCTGAACGTGGAAGTAGTTCGTTCTAGGGAGACTGGGTCGAGGATGGAGCTCGATGATTTGGTCGTTGAGAGCAGTTCTGCAATGGACAGTGGGATGCTACGTCGAAGTAGATGCCTGAGTGTGTACGCGTCCGAATCAACCGCTGGTAAGATAGGGTATGTATGGCCGGAGAGGAGTCAACAAATGATCTGATACTGGCGAATGTCTAGGTTTCGAGGATATGAGGAACGAAAGAGGCTCTGGTGCTGAAAAGAGCGGAGAGCGCTTGCTGAAGGAGGGCAACTTGAGGAGTGCGGAATATGAGGTCTCACTGCCACGCATACTCGAGCACCTTGGCCTTATATTTCAACCCCTTCGCGCCGCCTTGGTCTGCCTCTATCGCAACCGCCCCCCAAAGCCGATTCGATCCTCCCATACTGGATGCCTCCTCGTATGTTACTGTGTTGGTACTAGCGTCATTCACCTCGTACATTTCCTTTCCCGGACTAGCCTACTGAATCATGGTTTATCCGAGATGGCGATTGGCTCGTTTCTTTACATCATGTGATCCCAAGCAAAGCAGTCACCGAAAAAGGACTAGACCTCCACGACTTATTTTAGGGTCACTTAGAATGTTCCACCATTCCATGCGTCCTGCCTCCTGAATATTAACGGACACCGGCACGTACCTGCGCGAACCCCCGCCGCCGACCAGTAGGGACGCGCCTTGATATGCGTCTTTAGGAAAATGCCACCCCAAACGTTGGTCATCGAGTTTCCTAGCTTGAAGAAGACCCGCAGATACGGTGCTAAAGTCAAGGTATCACTGCTCGATCATGTGCCACCACTTTCTTCCTGACTTTTGAAAGACAGGCTGCATTACATGCAAGTACGTTCCCTGCTTGCTCAAATACCGTTGAGCCTGAGGCGCTCGGAGAATTTCGGTCGACGAGCGAAAATTTGGATGACTAACCGCTCTCCAGGCAGCGGCGTATTAGATGTGATGAAGCAAAACCAGCTTGCTCGCGGTAAGATACTCAGTTTGCTCAATCTATGCCCATGATTGAATCCTCCTTTGACCCAAATTCGCAGATGTACGAGCACCGGTCGCAAATGCGGTGGCTACGCTCAAGATAGAGGCGCGCAAAGCAAAGCTCTCAGTATCGCCCAACCTTCTATATCCCGGTTATCCACGCCCATATTCTCGGACACGGGTGAGGGTACTTTTTATCTAGACTTCTACCATCACCTCACCCACAAGACTCTAGCCAGCAGACTACAAGATCCCTTCTGGACCAGGGTAGTCTTTCAGTTGGGTCAGTCAGAGCAGACTATTCGGCACGCACTCATCGCCTTAGGGTACCTCTACAAGACCGAGCCAGGAGGAATCAAAAATGCCCGCTCTGGCCTTGTCGCAGAGAAGCAGGATAAGACACTGCTCTTCCATTACAACAAGGCTGTAGGAGGTCTAATCGAACGGATGAGTCAAACCTCCTATTCACCGGAAGTGGGCCTTGTCGCTTGTCTTCTGTTCATATCCATCGAGTTCCTTAGAGGCAACTACCAAGGAGCATTCGCACACCTTGAAAGCGGACTCAAGATCCTCACAGAATCCAAGCTAGCACTCCTCGACGGCCCGTCCATGAGACCCCTCAAATCCGTCGCCACGATCGGGCCTCAGACCTCTCCCCCCCAAACCATGATTGAAACGGAGATCGCGCTCATGTTCAAGGGTGCTATAACCGCCGGCCTGCTATACGGATCGCGCGTAGACAGGATAATCGATATTCCCACACCCATTCCACGAAGCTTCTTCGAACAACCATTCAAAAAACTGGACGAAATCCAGAGCACGACGCTCGAACTCACTAATGCTTCCATCTTGCTGTCTCGCACCCTAGCTGAGAAACTCTACTCAAATCAACTGGTTAGTTCCCATGAACTGCAGACCCTCGATTTGCTCCTCGCAAGCCACCACGCCTGGCTACGCGCGGTAGAACGCTGGGAACGCGAGGAAGAACCTCCGCCCGTGGAGCGTCTGATTGCAACCACGCTCAAAGGCGGCCATCACACGACATATATTTCGCTCTCTTGCGCCCTCGATACCCGACAGACACCGTACGACAAATACATGGACAGATTCAAAGCCATAATGCATAGTACACGGACGGTGCTGAACTCGCCCTTCTTACAACCCTTTCTCCAGCCCCGCTCCGGACGCAACAGTGCCTCTCCGCCATTCAACTCACCTACAAATACCTCCATCGGCAGGGGAAATGAAACCTACCCACGCAATTCACCCCCAGACTTCAGTCCCGATAGCACATACCATTCGTCTACCTCCCCATCGATCACTCGGTCCCCACCTCTCTCGTCTACAAAGTCTTACCCAGAGCTTGCATCAACAGCTCCTCCACCGCCATCCACGCCTTCTCGCACCCCAGTAACCCTACCCTTCACCTCTCTAACAGCGCTGTCTCAGAACACAAAACCACACACGCACGCCGTCTCCATCCACGCTTCTCCCATCACCACGTCCGACTCCGCAACGCCATCCCCCAAATTCGCCAATTTCTCCTTCGCCATCGGCGTAATCCCCATCCTCAACTTCGTCGCAACGCGCTGCCGGGACCCTATTCTTCGGCGCGAAGCCGTCGCCCTGCTCGACCTGAATCCGCCTCGGGAAGCGCTCTGGGACGCGGAGCAGCACGCGCTGATCGCGAGACGGGTGATTGACATTGAGGAACAGGACGTGGATGAAAGGGGCTGGCCAGTGGAGAGTTGTAGACTGCATAGCGCGATCTTCGATGCGAACATGACAGCGGATGGGGGCTTTTGGGTGTATTTTGCGTATGCAGATTGGGTGAGGGAGGGGCGGCACACGGATACCAGGAAGAGGGTTAGAGGGGATGCGCAGTGGCAGGAGTGGTTCGTCATGCCTTGATCTTAACTAAACATGCGACAGGGAAGGCAATGGTAGAAGGCGGTTTTCGAAGTGGATATGGTTCATGGGTATCGTTGCGGTATCTATCTAAGCGGTGCTATCTAGCATCTAAATGTACGTCTATGCGTGCTGTATAAACGAAAAGACCGGTAATATATCTGCGCTTGTATGGATCAACCTGAAGCTGCAATCAACGAGTCGTCCGCTATCTCCCCGCCCTCATCGTCTGCGCCCTTCTTCGCCCTAAGACCAGAAAATACAATCCACAACGCCATCGTCACGCCCAAAAACGCAATGATGGTATATGTGAACACCTTGATCCCCGTATAGTGCACCACAGCACCGATACAAAACGGCAACAGCGCAGCGCCAACTTGCCCAATGCTCGCCACGAAGCTCACGGCTCCAATGTGTAGCTCCTGGGGTAACAGGCTCGTCAGGACGACGATACCGGATGGGAAGAGCGGACCCATGAAGAATCCGAGGACGATCATGCAGGTGATGGATACCGCCGGTGTCTTGAGAGCCGCAAAGATGACTTCGACGACCAGGGCGAGGGCCAGGTAGCCAAGTGTCCCTTTTCCAACTCCAATCCGATCCGTGATGTTCCCGAGCAACAACCGACCCAGCGCTTGTCCGGCCCAGAACCCAGACGACGAAAGCGAAGCGAGGTACGTCGAGGCATGCCGTGCGCGAAGCATAAACGACACAATCCACCCGCTGATGGCTGTTTCGGTACCGACGTATGCGAGGAAATAGGCCGCCGAGATCCATATCGCCGGATGACTGAAAATCTCCCTTGTCTTCACATCCTCGTTTCCCTTCATCTCCACCTTCGCTTCCCGATACCTGTCCGCATTTTCATGTCTGAACGCCAGGATCAAGACGGTGAACTCGAAGGCCCCAGCGCCAGCAAGCACAAAGTACCAATCCCACCAATGACTGCCCTCTCTTGCAACCATCCAGCCCGCAACCGCCGGTCCTACCGCAGCCCCGGTGCTGAAACTCCCATGCAGCAAGCCCGATATTGTGTTCGCATTGTCCATGGCACCAGCCCAAGCGCACCAACTCCCATCCAACCAGCCCGTCCCCATCGCCACGCCAAAATACCCCAGCACCACGAGCGCGAAATTGAGGTGCGTAGCAATCACCAGCGCGGAGCAGCAGTGCAGCACAGGAGCCAGTACAGCGATGCCGCGCTGCCCGAGATACGAGTGCACGAGGTTGTTTGTCTGCGCGGCGCACATGTAGCCTAGCGGGCTGAGCAGGAAGATGAGCGATACGTGGACGTCGGTGAGGTCGTAGTATTGCTTTATCGAGGGCAGCATGACGCCTATCGTGGGCATGAAGAGGCCGAGGACGAAGAACGACGACATTGCCGCGCCGATGCGGAAGACGAGGGGCGCTCGCGGGCCGGAGGATTTGGCTTCGGAGGCGCCATCGTGTTGCGGGTGCGAGGTAATGTGGCCGTTGGAGTCGGGGGTTAAGGGGCGGTACGAGTGGAGGAGTGGTTGGGTTTCGGGGGAGCGGCTGGAGGGTGCCATTGTGAGAAGGCCGATGCGCTGAACGGCAGCTCAGCGAAGAGGGAAGAGCTTGCACATATGCGTTATGGGTGTGCTTGAAGGGAGCAGATAAGGAGCTTAGGTCTAGCTCGAGATGCACACACAAGTGCGACACGTCGACGTCATCCACAAAGCCCGCGAGCAGCCGCGACGTGTCGGCCCGAGAAAGGACAGACAGGGGCTGCTGCCAGCTGGACTGCCCGAAGCAACTCAACGACGAAAGGGTGCATGTCTGTTCGCAAGACGCAGACTCAACGAGCTCTAGTTCTTGCCCTGGTCTTTGGCAGCTGTTCGAAAAACTGCGGATGCTGCAGGGTCAGGTGTCCATGCGTGGCCCCTGCACCCGCCTCGACGCATGATTGGCTAACCGCTACATTCCTAAAGCGGTATGTCAGGAAAGTGTTGATTCCAGGTGGAGAAAAACGGATTCCGCCAGATGACGTGTATAGACCTCCACGACTGCCGTCTCATAGTATTTGATGATAGGTTACAATACCCTAGAGCTCGCACCCTGACAAAACGCCCCAAGATCTACCGCCTACTCCCAGTCATCCAGGTACTCTCCCTCGCCTGGAACCCACCACCTGTCTTCATCACTTATCTCGTGCTGGACCATCACCGTCGGAGGGTTGGTGACATTACCATCATTCCACTGCGGCCCCTCAGCCGCAATATCCACCGTCCCGTTTGTGAAGCACTTATCAAACCTCACCCTCTCGATCCCCGCATACTTCACATCGAACTTTTTATCCATGGCATCCCTCAAGTTGTGCACCTTGCCATCCTTGTGCAATTGCTCCCAGGGCTTCGAGCACGACGTGTTTTTGCAGCTCTTGAGCACCAAGAGGAGGGCGTCTGTGCGGTTGAGAAGAGCGGGGATGTCGAAGCCAGCCAACGTGGTTTGGCCGCTGTGGTAAGCGTTCTTCTGCCCAGGCTCGTGCGGCGCGTCGGGATGGAGATTGACCATTTGGACGGGGTCGTTGGTCATGTCGTAGAGTTCATGGGAGTGGTTGAGGCAATGAACTGTGTATTGGATGTCGTAGGTTTTGGAGCCGAGGCGGAGCGATTTGTACGAGTTGGGTTGTTTGCCCCCGATGCCGTTCCCTGGTAACGAGTCAGTGTCTACGGTTACGGAGCTTTCATGGAACAGGTATACGTACAGCTGAACGATGCACCGGTCCAGAACTCCACATTCGTATACTCATCCTCCTTCCCGTTCTCTCGGGACTTGATGTCATCCTCGGTAAGTGGGATTATCCTCCCGTCGAAGTCGTCTCTCTGCTTAGCGCCCGCCATGTGCATGATAGTTGGCGCGAGGTCCACATGCGCGGTGAAGATCTCCGTCTTGCGGTTTTTCGGCACGCCAGGCCCACGGATGATGAGCGGGACGTTGATGTCCTCTTCGAACGCCATCTTCTTTCCTGGACCTAACCGGTGGTGACCGAGATGGAAGCCGTTGTCACTGCTGTAGATAATGTATGTGTTGTTGAGCACATTCGCTTTGTCCAGAATCGATACCACGTCCTCGACTATATCGTCGACTGTGAGAAGGGCTTCAGAGCGTCGTCGGTAGTTGAATTGCAGCTCGTCCGTCTGGTTCTTCGAGAGCTTCTCGAGCTGCCATATGTAGTTCACTCCAGATCGCTACACCTCATCAGTCATTTCCGCATTATCACTATGTCGACGGGTGTTTTTTGAACTCACTGCCTCTGGGTTAAAATTCTTTGCTGGAGGAATGGTAACATTCAAAGTACCGGCGTACTTCTTCTCCGGCACTGGTGGCTGGGGGTCTTGGCCTATTTGAACGTGCGGAGTGACCGGTGCAATAGCCACAAAGAAAGGATCCTGGCTCTTTACTGCTTCGTGGAGGTAGCCGTACCCGTAATTTCCGACTTTGCGAGTGTTGTATTGGCCCTTAAACGATGAGTTTACCTTGCTTGGATTGTCCCAATTTCCCTCGACATGTTGAAAGGCTGGGTTAAAGTACTGATACGTTTGCGTTCCGATGAGCAAGTCCTTTATAAATCGACGTCAGAGACACGTTTTCCAATTTGAAGAGACAAGACCTACCGCCTTTGTCCAACCTCTGGCCGTTTTAACCTCGACCAAATCCTTGTCCATCCCATTGTACAGCTTGCCAGTATAGTACGTCTGGTACCCCGCGTCTCCCAGCCATATAGGCAGGTAATTGCTATTCAGCCCTTGTTTTAGGACTTGCTGCCATCCACCGAAAGGCTTTCCTTTTATTAGCCTTCAGACTACGTCAAGTAGAGGGAGAAACCTTACCATGTTTACGTCCGTGACCAGATGGTTGTGAGCAAGCAACCCAGTCCATATGCTGACGCGGGCAGGACAGCAGAGGGCGGTCGGTGCATAGTGTCGCAGATATGATGTTCCTTCATCGATAAGATACTTCTGTACCTTGGGCATATGTTCTAGAGAGTTCATCCGGGCATCTTGGTCGTCGGTGAGGATGAAAACGACGTTTGGCCGTCGCGCAGCATCCTGGGCGCTCGTGAACGATGTAAAGAGGACGATGCACGTCGCTGTTAGGAACTCGAAGAATCGCATAGTAGATAGTGCAGCACCGCAGATAGTAGTAACCTGCTGCCAAAGTCTTCTCGGCAGGAGCGCATTTTATAGGCTTTGTATGCCTTCTTTCCGGCGTAGTGACGTCGGGAATCAATGGTGCCCGGAATATTCAAATATCCATGGCAACGGCGTGCAGCACGGTGTGCCTGACCTATGAAGAGGCAGCCGTACCTGCGTCCCCCGTATACTGGGAACCAATATAGATCCTGTTTGTGGACACCTGGCTCGCCTTCTATCAAAGATCCTTTAGGAATGTAGAGGTTTCAATGGATCTATACAGGGAGGTGATCAAGGTCCGACCACATTGGACCATGCATGTTTAAATTGCAGTATCTTATGGGTTATCCTCGTGTTGTGTTGGTCGATAAATAGAACAGTCGCTCAACGGCCAGGAATTGGGTGTTTAAAGGAGGCCTTAGGTTCCCAGTATTGCCTATTTTGGCTAATTTGCAGCTGCGCTGTGCATCATACCCTACGATCAACGCGATCAGTGGCGGCGCAGGCGGAACAAGGCTGTCAAAATCGCCTATCCAAGAATCCGCACAATGCGCGTGCTTCAAGATGGCTATTAATTATTCTAATCCAGGGCTTTATTCTGTCGGCCGGCTTCAGTCCACAAATCCGCTCGAGAACTCCTAGGAAGCCGCGTCAGCGACCACGCACCACGATATTTTCCCCGCGTTCTTCCCTCCTACTGCATGTCTTCGTAGCATCTTGGACTTGGTCTCCTATTCCTGTAAGCTTCTCAACGAGGACTAATCCTTCGAGCCGGCCGGCCGAGGCTCTAGCTTGCACGTCTCCCGATGCCGCGCTTGCACTGTTCCTAGACACGTGATGGGTGGAGTTTGGCTAAAACATTCTGAGCGCGAAGCTCTCCCACCCTGAGGTCAGCAAGCGACATAACAGGAAGCATAACCCGCTAGGCGGTTTGCCTTAGAAGCCTTGACGAACGAAGTTACAGGGAAAAGATAGTGTCGCACTTTCATGTGCTCTAGAAAAGCTTCCTGCCGGCCTTTAGAGGCGCATTATTAGCGTGTTTGTGAAGGAGAACTGTCAGAATGCCTTCAAGTCTTTAGGCATAGTCCCTCTAAGTGCGCAGGCGGGAATTAAATGCCTCGACGTATGACTACGACCCCACCAGAACCCCTGCATCCCAGACGTCGTAGTATCAAAGACAGCAATCAATTCACATGAATTCTCGTCCTAATCAAAGCTCGTACGCGACTTCACTGATTTATCGCCCACGGAAACCCAGACCGGGTTCGCGCAGCTTATAAAAGAAGCTGAGTTGATGCTGAACCAGAACGAGCTTATGAGCATCTGGATTACCGTACCGAGCTTGAGGAGCAAATAGAGGCGATACGGTAATTAAGCGAGAATCGCGCAAGAGAAAGTAAATCCAGCACGACGGCACGGTAGAGTACAGCGAGGGTGCAGCATAGGTAGCTGTTGAGGCCTTTTTAGTGTACCAGCTATCTAAGAAGGCTCGGGTTGAGGATAGTCACCAGAAGGCACAGCCAGGTCTTCGGCGCTGTGGGAACTGCGGCAGGACTGGGCACAGTGCCCCAGCATTGAGGCAAGATCCAGAAGAGACTTCTTAATTTAAGACGTGTACAGAAAATGCCGGGCACTCTCTTTCATAGCGAGTAACTTGATAGAATAAGTTGGTTGCGTCAAGAAATTCCGGGACACTGGATGGCGTGGGACACTTGGTGGTGCTTTAGGTTATTCTATCTCTTTCAATTCCAGTGCCTTCGCCTAAGATGCACGTGGATCCAATTGAACAGCTTTCGAGTGAGCTGAGGAGTGGGGCTTGTGTAACTCAGCCGCACGACGCTAAACGGCGCGAAAAGCAATTATGGACACGCAAACACTGAACGTCACGCACCGCTACTGTATCTTTGCTTAAAACATCCTAGTTTCTTGTACGAAAACCACTCGGAAACTGAAAACACGAAGCAGACATGTCATTCGGATGGTCTGCCGGAGATGTCGTGATTGCCGCGAAGTTTCTCTTTGCAGTCGGCCAGGCATTGTCCGACTCTCGTGGAGCAAGGAAACAAATCAAAGAAGACAGCAAGTTCTTGGAAGATCTAACTGGAACGCTCGAGGGAGTCCAAGAAGCAATTGACGACCGGCTTCTGGCTCAAGATCTGGAGACCAAAGTCCAAGCAATTCAGCAACCAGTCCTCGACACAGCAACTCGAATGACATCCTATCTGGGACTGAAGGATGACGGGAAACGCAATGTGAAAGACTTCATTAGTCGGTCCTACAAGAAGATACTCTACTCACAGTACTTTACCAAAGAGATCAAGAAGCTGCGGGAGCGGACGGCTATCCCACTACATGGACTTAACACCGACCTAACGATTCTGGGCCTAGGGAGACTTCGTGCGACCCAAGAGACAATGGATCGTAAGTTGGCCGACGACATACGGAGTCAGAACAAGAAATTGCTGCATGATATCAAAACTTGGTTGCGACCGGTATCTTCAGTCGAAAACACGTACCACGAGAACATTGCAAAAGTACTTCCAGGGACATGTGAATGGCTATTCTCACGGCCGGAGTACGTTGACTGGTATACTCCTCCCTTCTCAACAGATTGCAGTCTGTTGTGGATTTCCGGCATCCCAGGAGCAGGAAAAACGAACCTGGCCACAAAGATCATACACAGACTTCATGAAGAGAAGAAAGCTGTTGTCTATTTCTTCTGTGATGCTACCGCTCAACGTAGCGACATCCGAAGCATTCTCACGACACTCTGCTGGGAGCTTCTGAATCAATTCTCCGAAGATATTGATTTACTTTCTGAGCCGTACGAAAAGGCCGGCGAACCGACCGAAACCGATATGAGAGATTGCCTCGTCTCCATATGCAAGAGAAGATGCCCAGTGGTTCTTGTCGATGGTTTGGATGAGTGCCCACCTACGATGCGAAAGCAGCTCTGCAGGCTCATAACGCATCTGATTCCTCACACCAAATCTGTTATCCTGAGTCGTGAGCTCGAAGATATTGGACAAGCACTTCACGAATTTTCAGGCCAGGGCGTAGTGAAACACGTTATGATCCGTGAGTCAGACACGAAGGAAGACATCAAAAACTTTATCGTCCACGAGACCAAGCGACTGAACTTGCCGGACGAAGACACTACGAGAGAGATTGTCCGGAGATTGTTACACGGCTGTCAAGGCATGTTCCAATGGGCAGCTCAAATGATCGAGCATCTACTGGCCAATAAATGCATGTTTGCAGATGATTTTCTCTCGGCGACTGAAGAGTTGCCAGAGGGACTTGACGATCTATACAAACGAATAGTAAAAAAATTACAAGATAAGAAAAGGCCAGAGATAGTGGAAAACTCAAAGAGGCTGCTGCATTGGCTGGCCTGCGCTCAAAGGACATTGACTCTCCCGGAACTGGCTATGATACTCCGTGTCAGAGTTGGCGATCATCGACAGGGGAAGCTGACAATGCTTGGATCAAGCCAACTAAGGTCGGCGATAAGTGACTATTGTGGATCTCTGGTACGATTTACCGGGAATGGGAGCAGAGTTCGAGTCAACCTCGCCCATGCCTCTGTGAAAGACTTCCTGCTGAGCTCCAATGATAATAGCACTGATCGGAAAGAGGCCGAACAAAGGATATGGACTGATATCAACGCGGAGATTGCACAGACCTGCCTCCAATACCTATGCTTCGATGATCTGGAACATCCGCCGTTCAGAATCACGAGACAGGATGAGACTTGGCATGTTCTTGAATCGAGATTTGAAGGATATTTGGAGAATTACCCACTTCTCGATTATGCCGCGACTTATTGGTGGGACCATGCCCATAATACCTCTCATATACGAACAGTACAGGACGGAATCAAACGTCTCTGCTCTTCTGAGGTCAGCACAATTAGGTGGCTCCAAATAATCCTGCGACTTCGGGGCGATCGTGGAATCTGGCGGAGCAGCAATTCGCTATCCGAGATAGGCCGAATAGAGCACGTGTTGGACAACATAGAGGACAGCCAACCCGAACTCCGTCGATGGCTAGGACATCTCACAGGATCGCCAGAAACCACTCGTTTCGTACGATGGAGGAGATTCCTCTACTCAGGCTCGGCGAATGACTTCCTTCCTGCTCTTCACGTGGCAGCATTCTTCAATTTCAGCCAATTCGTCGAAGACATGCTTCGAAGAGGCGAGAATCCTAACGAGCGGAATCTTACAGGCCAGACACCGCTTCATATGGCATCACGGGGTGATTCAGTGAAGTCCGGAGCTCTTTTGGTGAGGTATGGGGCAGATCCCAACGCGCGTGGATGGTCAGGAACTACTCCGCTTGGTTGGGCCATCGACCACGAGCTCTACGCCGACGCAGAAGCTGCGAGTGGGCCATTCCCAATGGTAGATTTCCTTCTCCAGCATAACGCAGATGCGTCTCTCGGTCCAAGAGATGATACGGAATTTGCCAGCCCCATTTCCTGGGCATGCGGAATTCCGCGGCCAAATGATCGGGACGTCCTCCAGGTCGTCGAAAAGCTCCTAGATCACGGAGCGTCCAGAAAGCCTAATGGATTCCCGTTCAGAGAGCCACTTCTTACCAGCGCAGTAATTGTACGATCAGATCTACTAATCGACTCCCTTCTGGCACGAGGCATAGACCCAAATGGCGGCCTTCGAGAACGCGCCGAATACCGGGAACATTCAACCCGCTGCCACCCACTAGTTGCAGCACTGAGACAGCAACCGGAATTGAATATTGTTAAAAAGCTACTGGCAAGTGGGTCAGACCCTAATGCTGTCGGGCTCCATGGACGAACAGTGTTACATCTCTGTGCCAGTAGTGCCCGCCATTCTGGCGACCTTACGGCATTACTGCTAGAATACGGTGCGGTTTCCTCTGCTCAATCCGATGGCGGATCAACGGCTCTGCACGATGCAGCTAGTTGGAAAAATCTTGATGCGATCAAGGCCTTGATTGCAAGTCCTGAATGCAACGAATTGGATGTTGAAGACGATCTAGGAAGGACGCCTCTGATGATTGCCGTCGAGGGCGATTTCAGAGAGGGAGTGGAGTGCCTTCTTGACGCTGGATCCTCGATGGAGAGCAAACTGTTGCAAGTTAAAAAAGATGATAACGGGCTATACGAGGTTGTTGCGAAACAAGCCTCTCACTTCCCCCGCAGCAAAGAGGACCAGTATCTTGTCTACGGACTATTACGGTACAAAACAGGCTCTAGAGAGCTGCCGGAACACATCGTCCGCGAAACTCTTGACATGGCCAAGTATTGGGTCAAAACTACCTCCGAGCGTTGCGAGGCAATTGCAGTGGATGAAACGGAAGCAATGAATCGGACTCCTTATCTTCTCAGCACCCCAGTTGTTGGATCCCAACAGTCTCCTGTGCATGAAATCACCTTTGTGACCCGAAGCCACGATCAAGGCTGGAGTGATTATCCAGCCCAGCACGGAACTTATGAGGGATCTTGCACTTTCTTCGATGTGATCATTCAGAAACCGGACGGGTCGATAGTTGACATGAGAGGTGAGGGTGGCAGTATTATTCACAATGTTCACGCCCGCAAAGAAGCTCGAACGCATGTCGTCGTGTTCAAAAAGAGTTTCGGCCGAAAACCAGCTCCATGGTTGGATTGGATCGCACCAGGGGATAGTGTTGGGATTGTACCGCAAGCATTTTACCAGGGCTGGGTCAATCATGTTGAGAGTGCTCGCATCGAGATTGCTTCAACATTTCTCAGTGGAAGAACCGTCATGCAGACATGACTAAGGTCGTTTGCGGACTCTCGGAATTTGGTTACTTTCGCGGAAGGCCGAGAACGATCTACTTAGGAGCCTGTTCTATAGATTCGCCACTGGAGCCTCATCAAGAGCAGAAGAACGCCTCGATCGCGATGGTAGAGAGAACATCCGAACCGTACCGGCCATGACCTTGTGCGAGCGGCGCAAAAGCTCTCTACAGTTCGCCACTACGAGCAGGGAGGATAGCTGATCCGCACAAGCACGAACCTAGTAGGGTGGCGAATTCTAGTGTTTACAGAGAATTAAGTTAGTTGGCACAAGGCTAAGGTTTGGGCGGGAACGCTTAATATGCGTTAGCTAACTAAATAAGAGCCGGGCTGGCTGAGTTATTATGCTACTCCTCAGTCTCCGCCAGATTTACTTATATTGTGTGATCTGGCCTCTGTTCCTTTCCGGTTAGCTCCTAAGAAGGGATATCCCTTTGGAACACAATCGTTCCGCCACTTCACTTCAACGGCCTCATCCGCCAGCACATGTTCGGATGATCAGGTCACCCGATCCATAAACTTTTTTTCCAAGGCACGGCGTGTGGTGAGCAGTGATTCCCAGTGATTCCCATTATTTTGGCCATTCGAGACCTTGATGCCACAGGCAATTGGCGCAACTAGCTACAAAACAGCTGTTGTGTGCCAAACAGTAAGTAGGGCCATAGAAAGGACACCAAGCTGAAGCACTCTACAGAGCACCCTGATCAGCGTGGACATTCAGACGGCGGAAGCGCTCGACTTCGTCCTCGATGCTGCCCTGCTGTGCATAGCTGGGGCGAGAGCGCGCCGACTTAGTGGCAGCGGCATCCTCCTCCGACTTCTTTCGATCCGCCATCTCCTTCACCTTGCGCTCGCGGCCGGCACAATACTCCTCCATCTCTTCCAACTCCTCGTCAGTCATAATCTTTGGTGGAATGACCACGTCGACCTTCGTGCGCCAGAGGGGGCTCAGGTTCTGGAGTCGCTCGAAGAGCTCAACGGGGACGACAGCGTAGTAGCCGCCCCTCTGCGATGGCGGTGGGAGCGGTGGCTCACCCTTCTTGGGCTCAGGTCGACGAATCTCTCCTGGCTGGCGGACGGATGGATCACCGATCTCTGGCTCTTTGGCGAACTCGACGTCCCAGTTCAGATTCTTGTAACAGAGCTCGTACTAGCATTGTGTTAGTTGAGCGTCAAAACAAGAGGGGAAAATTCCTCACAGCTGCCTGCACGATAGGTGCTTCCGCCTCCGGGACCATGACGAGTTCAGCATGGCCCGATGGCAAGTGCCACCAAATCAAAACGTCGACCTCCTCGTTCAGGGCCAACTCGTGCGCATGCTGGCGTTGATAACGCTTGATCTTATCGAGTATCATGGTCTCGCACTCCTTGCTGATCGAGTAATCGAAAGCTGCGTAGACGTAATCGCTGGGTGGAGCTCTCGTCAGTAACTGGATACTATTTGCTTCTGCGTGACCGATGCGATACTCTTTCGGCAGAAGCTCCACTTCATCCTTGGAAGCGGGCGAGCTGAGGTCCTTGGCGATCTTGGATATGACATTGCCCGACTCGTGCTTGATCGTATTCACCACGTTGGCGACTCGCTGCTCCACAGACTTGAGGTACTGGGCCTCGCGGATGCGAGCGTCGCGAGGGTCCTCGTAAGGGTCTCCGCGAGTGACCTTGCTCGTAGGGTAGATGTGACGTCTGTATCATGGTCAGTCTAGTCAATAAACAGAGCTATAACGATGACTGACCTATTAGCTTCGTCGAAAGTTTCGCCGTCGAGTGGCCAGTCGAAGAGCCTGGAACGAATCAGCATGGAAAACGCTACCGAGTAGCCAAAGTGCCTTGTTGGCCATCCCGACCTGGGTGAATTTCGACTTACGGCGTCTCGGACTTCTTGGGTGCCATCTTCACGTAGCAAAACTGCGGGTCGCAGCGTGTCGTAACGATGGGTTGGGTTGAAGCAACGAGAAAGTTTTTGGCCACCAGCAAAAGCGGAGCTGCTTGTGTTGACAACAGCTGTATCCGAAACCGGCAGTCACCTGCTACCCGACGTCATGATATAAACACAGAGGTGAGCGAACTCGCGATACTGAAGCCAGCAACGCGACGAAGCCCGGCACCCAGCAACCAGCGGCTCATGGGACGCCTCTTGACATTTGTTACAGTCACACAATCCAAACGTAAGCCTAGGCTATCTCTTTCTGATATACATCACGATTTAATGGTGCTTGAGGTTACAACTCATCACCTAGGCGCATCAGGAGGAGAGGGGGTTCTGTGGTGGGTGACTTGAAAGCAGCGCCCGTCGCTTCACCCATTTCGAAAGGGCTTGAGCGCGTTGCCTCGATGGAAATATCTACGTCTACATAGAAAAAGAAGCGTAAAGGCATGGTGTATGGATGAAGACGCCTCCAGCGGTTATCGAAACAGTTCTCTGCGCTTTCGTACTTACGATGGACGTTTTGGCAGGAATTCATGACTAAGCCGCAACATTTTACGCCATCGGAAACCGAGTCCCAATTCCTCTTCAAACACGTACGTCCACTACCTTTGACTTTTTCTTTTTAAAAATCTGCCAACTTTGTCCTATTCACGATGGCAGCACTAAGACATGGACCTCGGAGCTGGGTCGTGGAAGTGCATTGCTTTGTGACTGGCGCGCCGACCGTTTGTCAGAGCCAGCGCACCTGTGTCCCCGCCATTGCATCAGACATCGTAGCGAGGTGCCTGAGAGGCCGAGAGTTATGTAGAAATGTTGTCGGTATGTGAAGGTAAGAGAAAGACGTAGGTTCTACCGGCAGGCAGCGCGGGGGCTACAACATGCCGTGCAGTGATCTTAAAGCGACCGTCTTGCCCGCCTCTTCAGCATATAGCGCCATTGCTCTCTACGCAACCGGAGTCATAAGCAGTCTATGTGATTCCTTTGCCGCTTTCCACAGGTCAAACGGTCAGTAAAAGCGTTACTCCGACAACAGCCCCGTTGGCACCGCTTTCAGTCTTGCGACTGGCCCGGCTCCTCTGCGCAAAATCTAGATACCGATCGCAGCTTTGGCCACGAACAGAGAACGTGTAACTACACGTCTTTCCCACCCCCAGGGCTGCTATGCCTTCGTTAAAGGACATACGCTGCTTCATCGAGCTCTCGGATACGCAGAAGCAGCTGCCAGAATTCGGCACCTTTTACGGCGATGGCTTCGTCGAAACCTTCGTACCGGTTCCAAGCGATCCGCGGCCATTCTCCGTCCGCCTTGCTACTGATACCTTTATCGCTCCCGGGATGGCCATGTACGTGTTTATCGACGGAGTCTACCAATGCAACCGGAACCGCCAGGACGTGAAGCTGTGTAAGCCGTCGAGTGGCCGATCGGGAGTCGAGTTCTGCGTCTGTCAAAAAGAAGAGAAGCAGAGTGATGGTAGCGTGATTGCCCGCGAATGGAAATTCGAGAAGTTGAACATCGGTAAGTTTTATATTGACTTGAGGACATGCTGGGATTGACACTTTGGTAGACTCTGCAGACGACGCACCGGAGACGTGCTCGCAGAACGTACTCGAGAACATAGGATGTATCGAAGTAGTCGTTCTGCGATACGCTGGGCAAAGGTCTGCGAAATCTACCTCGGTTGGAAGCAAACCATCGGACGCGAAGAAGCCACAGGCCATGAACCTTGACGGCACGAATGACCTGCCTAATCACCCGTTCGGTTTCGAAGGCACTGGAGACGGTAACAGCCAGACTGGTTCCGCTCAACACATGTCACCTTTTTCGTACGTCAAATCCCTCTATGGACCCAATGGCACTGTGGCGGGTAGCCGGCACAGCTCTCACCCGAACAAAGTTGCACCCGCGGGCTCAGAACACAGTAAGTCACAAGCGTATCGAAAGACATCTGGTTTTGTTAGCCCAGGCATAAGAGCTGGCTCCGAAGCACCTTCACCTGGCTATCAATACGGCACTGGGCCTGTTCCAACGAACACCAAGAAGTACCAAGCAAAGGTCGAAAGTGTAGCTGGGACAACGTCGCATATGGTGGACCTAGAATGGCTTGATCACTTGCTGACCAAGGCAGTCAAGCGTGGAGTTGAAGAGTCGCAGAAACAGCAAGCTCCGCCGCCAGCGCCCAGTCCAGCTCCATTCCAGTATCAAGCTCCAGGCGCCTTCCCAACGACTCCCTTTGGCCCAGGAGCACTCTCTCCGGTATCACAAGTAGCAGGGCCTTCGCACGTTGACTCGTTCGCTAGCAAACCTGCGTCCGCCGCTGCAGACACCGTCTTCGCATCCGTCGTCTCTCCTACGAAAGTCAACCAGCACGTAACGTGGGGTCAGTCTGGGTGGTCCGTTATCCCGAGTGATAGCGGCTGGGGCTCGCAAGAGAAACAATCCGGATCATGGCATACAGCTCGCTCACAACATGCCCAATCTATCTGGAACGCAGATAGCGGATCAGCCATCGGCAGCGACTGGACGCAAGCTAAGCTTCCCTCAGAGACGGATAGCTCGTGGAGTGAGCGCGATACTGTCCTCCCTTCTTCTAGTATCTCGGCAGTGGTCCCCACGAAGTCGGCAGTGCCCCCTAAAGCTCCCTCAAATGTACCTCGCGCACATTCTACCGTCACAGCTCACCCACCTCCTCTAAGGGGCGGAGCAGCCTCTACGATAGCCCCTTTCAGCATGACGTTCGAAGACTCTATGCGCAAGAAAACAGTAGGCGAATCTACAAAAGGTGCCCGAAAATCTTCTAAGGCTTGGGGCTCTCCGAAAAGAGACGATGGCAAGAGATCAGGCTGGGGTGACGCAGGAGGATGGGACTCAGAGGAGGATTCGAAGAGCCAGAAACACAATGGATGGGGCAGCAGCGGTGATGAGAAGAAGCATACGGACAACGGATGGGGCATTGATGACAATGGTTGGTCTGATGGTCGGAAGAAGCAGAGCAACGGCTGGGATACGGTAGAGACCCCCAAGAAGTCGAGCAAAACCAAGACTGAGCGAAACCCGTGGGATGTACCAGACCCAGCTCCTAAAAAGACCGCAGCTGCGACCGAAGCTAAAAAGTCTACATCTTCGAGGCCGAAGCCGTCATCGAACCCTTGGGTAGCAGCACCGATACCAGTCGCCTACAAAGTTCACATCAAAGAAGACAAGGCAAAGTCCGAGAAGCAAAAACCATCGACTCCATGGAGCATACCTGAGCCCGCGAAAACCCCGCCCAAATCCGAAAGGGACGAAAAGACAGCATCTGCTCAGCCAAAGTCTTCGAACCCATGGCATATTCCAGAAGCACCAAAGACCAAAGCTGAACCAGCAAAAGCGGAGAAAGACAGCACATCGAAGCCCAAGCCCTCAACCAACCCACGGGACATACCCGCTCCCGCAAAAGCGCTTCCTCCCCCTTCAGCTAAGCCCGATCCCTCCGCCGCGCTGCATCCCTATGGCCGCCGCTCCCGTCTCACCAAGTACCACCAACTGCGCAACCCACCCACAGAGAACGTACCTAAACCGTACTGGCAATTCCCTTCAGCCCCGTCGCCAGGTAAAGTCTACACCATCAGCGACTCCAGCGGCACCACCATCATCCCCGAGGAGCCACTCTACAAAATCAGCAAAACCACAGCCGAAGCAAAGGGTCTAGAGCACCAGGTCCACGCCGGAAAGGGCAAGAAGTACGAGCACCCCATAGGCCGGCCCGACTACCTAGACAGCTTCGACAAACCCGTGAGTACACCAACACCAGACATTCCCCAAACGACCATGCTAATGTGAGAACAGTACGCGGTCTTCCGCTTCAAATACCGCTCCGCCGCCCTCCTAACCGCGCTCTTCGGCATCCCCGTCTCCGAACCCACCGCCAAACCCACACTCTCGGTGCCAGACCCAATCAAAGAGCCCGCGGCGATGAAAGAGCAGCTCAAGGCCGTTCCGCACGATCAACTTATTGATAGCCTTGTCGCGCTGAAGATTGAGCTTGCGAAGAAGGAGAAGGAGAAGCAGGGTGCGAAGAGCAAGGACAAGGCAAAGGAGAAGCAAGCACCACCGGCTGTCAAGAGCCCAGGTACGGAGGCGGTGGGGTGGCATAGGACGGAGAACTGGGTCAAGCAACAGTCGCGCGAGGCGAGTGTGAAGGGCAAGGAGAAGGAGAAGAGAGATGGGAAGGCGAAGGAGAAGGTGCGGAGTGTGAAGAAGACTGCCAAGGGTGAGGATGTGTGGGGTAAGGGAGGTTGGGGGGAGAAGAAAGGAGGTGTGGCTGATTGGGATGAGGAAAAAGAGAGTCAGGCTGATTGGGGTGTAGGTGGGTCTTGGGGCGGGAGCGTGAAGGCGGATTGGTGAGCTGAGGGAGGCTGGCGTAGAATAAGGCTTGGAAGGCCTTGTGTTCACGACGGGTGGAGTTGGGCAAAAATGGCGGTCATTGCAGTGGCGGCGTAAAAGGTGATCTGAGACGAGAGGGTGGGTCTGGATTGCATTTGCGGGTATCTGAGTGGCCCCCTGTTGGGTCTTTCAAGAACTGGATATGTGTATCTGCCCTCTTGTTATGGGTCAAATTGCATCCTGATTTTCTCCAAGATCTGATGACTCTTTCTAAATGACTTGTTTTACCGCGTTCTATCCCTCTCGAAAGGCAACCTCCTCCGGCAGTCGGAAGCTTGCGCAGAACATCCTCTTCTTCGGCGCCACATCCCGCACATCATAGATATCCACATCCTTGGTCTCTGGCGTGATCTCATAGTCTAATTGTCTACTGATCTCCTCGCAGATGTTCTTCACCTGCTCCACATTATCGTCGCTCTTCGTGTCAAAGCAGTATACATGCACCATCGGCATCTTCGTCGGCGTATGCGGGGCAAACAGTCGGCGAACGTCATCGGAAGACATGCCCGGAACGCGGGTGTACATGCCGATGAAAGAAGGCAGGAAGGTAATCGCGGAGGCGGGGAGGTTCATAACATAGTGTGAGAAGATGCGTGGCTGCTGAAGAGTCTTGACGAGTTTTCGCTTCGGCGCCCTCTTATTCCTGTCTGTATAGATCGAAGCGCTGAGCTCGGTTCGAAGGAGGTCGGCGGTCGCCGTGCGTATGAAGTCGTGGCCGTCGGCGTTGAATGGCTGGACGAAATCTTCGACCTTGTTCAGGACGATGTTTTGTACGAGCGAGGCGTGGCTGTCTGGATTTAGGTCGTTGGCGTATACGAAGCAGTGCTTTCGTCCGGCGGGTATGGCGAAGGGGCCTACGCCGGCCATGACGTCGCATATCGCCTCGCCTTCTTGGAAGAGCGAGCACAGCCGCCGATGCTCAGTATGGAGGCGTGTGTTCCAGTAGACCTTTGAGAAGTCAAACTTGAATGTGCAGCCCTCCTCGCTGAGGGTGACGTTCATGTCGTTGGGGCCGTGGAGGACCTCGTATTGAAATGTACGGTATGCGTTTTCGGTGCCGACGTTGTCAAGTTTATTGATGACCGTCCGGACATTGGGGTTCTTGTCCGCGAGCACTTCGGCTATGATGTGCTTGTATGGTAGGTATCGTTCTCGCAGGTTGAGGTGCGCAATGTGGCCGGCTTGTGTGAAGCCCGTCGGGAGCTCATCGTCGTTCTTCTTCTCGGGCGGCAGTATGATGGCGGACGTGATCTCGTGGTAGGTGAAGTCGTCGTAGCTGAGGTGCAGCTGGTACGGTATCACGCCCACCGTGCCGTCGCCCTCGAGCTTAGTGAGTTCAGGGGACCATGTGTGCGGATCTGACTACATTCAGACTCAGCAAATCTAGGCAAAGAGGAGGGCATGCGACATACCGTTGTGGAGAATTTCTGGCCGGAGCAGAAGACATTTCCCACCTTTTTGTGCGAGCGCGTGGTCGGGGTCTGGTCTGATGGGAGACAGTCGCTTCAGCTTGAGCGCGTCACGGCTTCTTTCGAGCTCGTTGCGGCATGAGGAAATATGCTGGTTCTTGAATATGCGGGCGGCAGAGATGGGCACGGTTTTGTGGAAGAAGCTGCGGTCCAGCACCTTCATGGCGCGGTTGACGGGCGGAGCGAACATATCCGCGGCGTCGGTGGCGGCGGACATGGGGAACTACGCGCGTCACGACGTCTCGCTGCGCCCAAGGGTGTTGCGATGTTTTGGTGTTTTGGAGATCTGGTTTCCGCCGTGCAGATTGTGACGCATCGAAAGCTTCAGATGGTTTTGACAGGGTCCACACGTGAAGGAAGCGGCAGGGATGACCCCTGTCGTTCCCGGTGCAGGAGGAGCGACCGGGGTGCGCGCGACCGCAATCTCGAGAAAGTTGGCCTTGACCCGCGATTCAATCAACAACGCCTCCTAACGCAGACTCCACGCCTCCTGAGCCCCGAGACCGCCCCTCCACCACGTCACGACGTGCCATGAAGCCGCCAGAATTACGCGCACATCCCTAGTACACCCGTCCATGCCTTGCAGCATTCGTTTCCCCGGATTCCCGAACGAGTAATACACTGCCTGCCATGGCGTCCGGCGGCGGAGGAGGCAACATCAAGGTGGTGGTGCGTTGCAGGCCTTTCAACAGTCGAGGCAAGTCACTGCTGCCCTCAGCAGTATAGTTGGTGTATCTGGGCACTAACCTCGAATAGAAAATGCAAGAAACGCGCAATGCATCGTCCGCATGGAGGGCGGCCAGACCGTCCTCACCCCTCCCAGCAACATCGAAGCCAAGGGGAAAGCCGCCAAAGCCGCCCTAGAAGGCACCAAAACGTTCGCTTTCGACAAGTCGTACTGGTCCTTCGACCGCGCGTCTCCGAACTATGCCGGACAAGAGCATCTCTTCAACGACCTCGGCAAGCCGCTGCTTGACAATGCCTTCCACGGCTACAACAACTGCATTTTCGCCTATGGTCAGACGGGCTCGGGGAAGTCGTATTCGATGATGGGTTATGGCGAGGAGTATGGTATCATCCCCAAGATTTGTCAGAACATGTTTGAGAGGATATCGGCCATGCAGGCGGACAAGAATTTGAGCTGCACCGTCGAGGTTTCATACTTGGAAATCTACAACGAGCGTGTCCGAGATCTACTTAACCCCTCGACCAAGGGCAATCTCAGGGTTCGAGAGCATCCCTCCACTGGTCCCTACGTCGAAGATCTCGCAAAACTCGTCGTCCGTTCCTTTTCCGAAATCGAAAACTTGATGGATGAGGGAAACAAGGCCCGTACCGTCGCTGCCACCAACATGAACGAAACCTCCTCTCGATCCCACGCCGTCTTCACCCTGACCCTGACCCAGAAGCGCCACGACGTTGAGACAAGCATGAGCGGGGAAAAGGTCGCCAAGATCAGCTTAGTGGATCTCGCTGGGTCCGAAAGAGCCACCTCAACAGGTGCGACGGGAGCTCGCTTGAAAGAAGGTGCCGAAATCAACAGGTCTCTGTCCACTCTCGGTCGCGTTATCGCGTCGCTCGCAGACATCTCCACGGGAAAGAAGAAGAACGCCCAAGTGCCGTACCGAGATTCCGTCCTCACCTGGCTACTCAAAGACTCGCTGGGAGGAAACAGTTTGACTGCTATGATCGCTGCTATCTCCCCTGCTGACATCAATTTCGAGGAGACACTCTCAACGCTGCGCTATGCCGATTCCGCCAAGCGCATCAAGAACCATGCCGTCGTCAACGAAGACCCGAACGCGCGCATGATCAGAGAGTTGAAGGAGGAACTGGCGCAACTACGTTCAAAACTCAGCGGTGGTGGATCGCCCGGCCTGATGGAGGAACAGTACGCCCCTGACACCCCGCTCGACAAGCAGATTGTGTCCATCACGCAGCCCGATGGCTCTGTCAAGAAAGTCTCCAAGGCTGAGATCGCTGAACAGCTTAACCAGTCCGAGAAGCTCTACAAGGACCTCAACCAAACGTGGGAAGAGAAGTTGCAAAAGACGGAGGAGATTCACAAGGAGCGTGAAGCTGCACTAGAAGAACTCGGTATCAGCATCGAAAAAGGCTTCGTTGGGCTGTCAACGCCCAAGAAGATGCCTCATTTGGTTAACCTGAGCGACGACCCCCTCCTCGCCGAATGTCTGGTCTACAATCTAAAGCCCGGCACCACCACTGTTGGTAATGTCGACACCGAAGGCCAGACAGCAGATGTCAGGCTGACGGGTTCGCAAATTCTTCACGAGCACTGCACATTCGAAAATGTTGATGGCGCTGTAACCGTCATTCCACAGAACAATGCCGGTGTCATGGTCAACGGCATACGTATCGACAAGCCTAAGCGGCTGAGGAGCGGCTTCCGAATCATACTTGGCGACTTTCACATATTTAGATTCAACAACCCTCAAGAGGCACGAGCCGAACGCGCGGAAGTCGGCACCAGCCTGCTCCGCCATTCCGTCACAGCAGCCCAGCTTAGTTCTCCTTCACCACGCCCAGGCCACGACCGGTCATACAGCACAGTCAGCCAAGCCGCCTCCGAATTTGACTCTGAAAGCCCACGTGCATCATCACCAGCGCTCTTCCAACGCGGTCGAGATTCGGATTGGTCATTTGCGAGGAGAGAGGCCGTCACTGCCCTGCTCGGTCCAGACCAGAAGATTGCATCGATGTCGGACGAAGAGTTTGATACCTTGTTCGATGATCTCCAGAAGCTTCGCGCAAGAGGCAGAGCCCGACCTGAAAGCCGACTGTTTGACACCGAAGAGGATATGGAATCTGTCAGCTCTTATCCCGTGCGGGAGAAATACGCATCTACTGGAACTATTGACAATTTCTCATTAGACACAATCTTGACAATGCCGTCAACACCACAACCCGGCGAAGAAGAGGATAGGCTGCGCCTTGTGCGTGAAGACATGCAGGAAAAGTTGGACAAGCAGAAAGAGGAGTATCAGGCAAAGCTCAAGTCTGCGGAAGAAGCGAACGTCGAGATTGAAGAGATACGGCAAGAAAAGGCGAGAATGGAAGAAAGTCTTCGGGCAGCTAAGGAGGAAATGCAGAAGCAGCTCCAAGAGCAGAAGGAGGCATTCCACCGGCAGCTCAAGGAGCTCGGACATGAACCACCACCAGAGTTGAATGGAGACGCTCCAATGTCACCTACAGTGCCGGATGACAAGCACCTCGACCTTGTCAGAGGCTTCTTCCAGCAATGGCGGCAGCGCAAATACGTCACCATGGCGGAGACAATACTACAAAATGCAGCAACCCTGAAAGAGGCACAGGTCATGAGCCAGCAGATGGACAAACACGTCGTGTTCCAATTCTGCATCGTCGATGTGGGCCATAACTTTGCCTCCTCGTACGACCTGGTTCTCAACGGGATCCCCGGAGAAGATGATGACTTCCTTGAGAACACACCGAAGCCCTGCGTTGGTGTCCGGGTGATTGACTTCAAGAATGAGGTTGTTCATCTCTGGTCGCTACAGAAGCTGCGATTCCGTGTGCGCTTGATGCACCAGATGCACCAGTACATGAATCGGCCAGAGTACCTCCAGCACTTCAGCCTCGAGAATCCCTTCTCCGAGCCGTGTATGCCCGAATTCTCGCGCATCGGCGATGTTGATGTGCCCCTTGCCGCCGTCTTTGAATCGAGGGTCCAAGACTTCCAGCTCGATGTCATTTCTCCGTATACCACCAACGTGATAGGAATCATCAGGTTAGCCTTGGAGCCGTCATCCGCAGAAGCACCTTCAACAACCCTGAAATTCAATGTCGTCATGCACGACCTCGTTGGATTCCCCGAAAGAGAAGGCACACAGGTACACGCGCAACTATTCGTCCCCGGGATATCAGACGAGAGCGGCGCCACTACAACGCAAATGATCACCGACTTCGATGAAGGCCCAATACGCTTCGAAAGCGTTCATAGCATGAGCCTGCCATATCCCAGTCCGCGGAATACCTTTTTGCGCGTCTCCATCTTCGCCAAGGTCACGTCGATGCATCTCGACAAGCTGTTAAGCTGGGATGATATGCGCGACTCTGCGCCAAAGCCCAAGCAAAAGCGGCGCAACGCGAGACTGCCAGAATCAGAGTTCTATACGGAGGACATGCACGATATTTTTTCGAGAATCCAGATACATGAGATCTCGGAGGATGGGACGTACCAGCCCGTGGAGGTTACACAGGGCAGCATCCTAGATCCGGGCGTCTACCAGCTGCATCATGGTCTGCAAAGGCGTATTGTGGTGAACTTGACACATACCTGTGACGACACGCTGCAGTGGCAAGACATCACTTCAATGCGAGTCGGTCGTATTCGCCTTCTCGATGCCTCCGGGAATGCACCTGGGCTTGATTCGCCAATCAAAGAAGTACCCGTCAAGCTCGTTTCCGCTCCTGTCATCAAGGACAATGCAGACGGGACTACCAATGTCACATTCATTGGTCAATGGGACTCCTCAATGCACCGCTCGCTTCTCCTCGACCGAGCCACACCAGACAAGTATCGGGTCCAAGCCTCCCTGCTCTTCAATGTCACATCCGCCAAGCTCGCCGAGCCAATGATATTCTCACTCGACTTGAACCTGCAAATCCGGAGTCGCACCTACATGCGCCAAACCTCGCTCTTCTCCTTCACAAATTTCTTCCAACAACAGCGCATCATCCACTCAACGGTTGGCATTTTCAGCGTCGCGATCCGCCCAACAAGCGTCAAGCGTGCCACAGACCTCTGGCGCATGAACACGCGAGACGACTACATCAAAGGCGAAGAGCAACTCAGCGGCTGGACACCCCGCGGTGTCTCTCTGATGCGCGATCACATTGCGCTCCAGAAACGCAAGACCCGCATCGCCGAAATTGAGACGGCGCGCTCGGTGCTATCCTCCCGTGCTTTGACAGCATTCCCCGCATCGAAATCAGCAACCGAACTCAACCCTCGCCAGAAGGAGCTACTAGAGCGCATCCTCACCCTTTGGAAAACCAAAAAAGCCCCCGCAGAAATCATCCTCAACCCCACGAACCTCGAACCACCCACAAACGGCGCAGCCTTCGCGCCCCAACCC